>JAQGBB010002662.1:0-10500 GCA_034691745.1 Prismatolaimus dolichurus | reverse complement strand
GGTAGCGTACCCGCAATTTCTACGAAATTCTACCTAAGTTTTAGGGGGGAGGGTGGGGTCCCGATCAAAGTCTACGTAGAATTTAATGGTGCTATTTTTCGAAAATTTTACGAATTTTGTTAAAAAATTTACAAAAAATTTTGATTTTGGCCGGATCCGGAAAATATTATCTATAATAGTGGTGGCAGTTTATTGTGATTTACAGTTTTTCGGGATTTCAAGGATTTTTCGGTTTTTCGACGTAGGCGAAAGTGTGGGAACCTTGTTTGTAACATACAGTAATCTAGCTGAGGACAAATTCTACGTAGAATCGTGGGGAGGGTATGGTCCAACATCCTACGAACTTCTAGTACGGGGGTGGGGGGTCGAAAAACCGCACTTTTCATTCTACGTAGAATGTGAATGACCTCATACGTATGTCAACGACTCGTTGTGAGATCCGTCGTTGGCTCAATCCGTCACAAGATTGCCCGACGTTACGATACTGACAGCGAGATCCAACGATTTCTGCGGGTATGTCAGTGGATTGTTCACAACGAAAAGCTGTTCATCGAAATTGATCTGCCGCTCGACACGCTACTCGCATGCTACATGTGTTCCCGTCTGTTTATAAGTCGAAACCACAAGCTGGATGCTGCCTATTTGGAGTTCGCTTGATTTCCTATGTACATGCACACATTGTCGGTACACAAGCTAGCTCATACGTACATAGATAAACCAAGCAAAGTCAAGAGGCGAAGTCTTGCTTATTATGAAAGAGCGTCGTTTACTTCAGTGTACACAAAATGCAACTGCACATTTTATGAAACAATTAACTGCAACAAGCACAGCGAAGGTACTTTACATAAAACGATTGCACGGTGTAAAACAATGCAAACGAGCTGCTCAACCAGCGAAACCGCAAAACATCGAGCCCGTTCGAAGCAAACACTGACGATAAAGAACGCACACACGAGCAGCGCTTAAAAAACAACTCAAATCGTTCGGAGCAGTTTTTTGGCTTCCTCCATCGTTCAAAACTCTCCCATCGAAATCGGCCTAACGCGAACAAAACTGGCGGTAGCGCGACTACGGTACGCGAACGGACATAAAACGCAGAGCGAAGTACAAAAAAAAGAAAAAAGGAGAAAGAAAAGCTGCTGTAGACTGCGCGACGAGCTTGAGCAACGTCTACAGTAGTCGTAGTATGCGTACACTATTGAATTGCAAAAGAACATGGCATAGATAAACGCATGCAGCACAAGCTTCGTCTCGAGTTCACTCCTCATTCCCTCACTTCCACTCAGCATTTTAAGAGAACAAAATGCGGCAAAACAATATAAGAAAAAAAAACAAAAAGGAGAGGAATTGCTGTAGGAAAACAGCACGGTGATAGTAGCAGCGCAAGATGGCTACATTAGAACAAGAACGAGTCGCGGAAAGTTGCACGAAAGGCTCGAGTTGCAGGAGGCAAATACGATAGCGAGCAGCCAAAAAGACAAACTTTGAAAATGGTGTACACGGTCGAGCTATTTTTCAAAATATTTGTAGTTGCATGCACGTATGAGCACGGTACAGAATCGGTACCTACAACAAAATGCAGCAGCTCAAGACACACCAGAAAGAGCAAGCAAAGAAACAAAGTACAGAAAAACAAAATACGATCGATAATTATCGACACCATGGCAGTGGTGTGTAGCCGGCAAACGAAAACGTCACGAGCATCCTGGCGACGAATGAATACGTCTCGTAATAAGGAAGAGACGAATAGAAAGGAGGTACGATACATACAGACAGAAATACTTAACAAATATACACACATAAATACTACGTACGACACAGTCGGGCAGACGGACGGCAACGCGAACGTACGCAGCACGGGATAACAAAGTACGTACGAACGGTCTTTGAGTGCCGTACGGCACGGTAGCGTACATAGCGCTATTGTACAGCGGAAGAGAAGAACACTCACTCGCTATGGTTAAAGCTAAGAGAGACAATTAGCAGAAACAGTCCAGCAAAGTCAGAGACGCAAGAAGCAGAAAGCGAAGCTCACACATACAGTACATACGTAAGCAGTAGCTGCCGACCGAGTGACAACATCACAAGTCTCTCCAATGCGGAATCCATCAAGCTAGCCAGCCACAAACCGATGTACGTTCAAATGGAAAGGCCAAGTTTGGCTTGGGAGCACCGGTGCACTGTCCGAGCCTGTTCGTGCGTGCCTCTCAATCAGTCAAGGAAGGAGCCACAAGTGGGAATGATGATTGGAATGTCGACGGTGCCAACTGAGCTTCATCGATCGACCAACGAGCGCTCAGGACGCGATCACGCACGAAGCTACGCTCAGCTATCGTCCAAACAAGAGCGTCAGGGACATCCGCCAAGGAAGGAAGAAAGCCCAACGGTATTGCGGCTGCCTGTTGGTGAGCACCATTGCCGCAGACATGTCGGTATGTCGCCAAGGAGGGACACTGCCCGCGGCAACGAACGGCCGCTTCGACGCTACAATGCAGAGCAGGTCCTGCGAACTCAACCGATGACCCAAACCTACAAGGCGAAAAGGACGATGGTTGAAGGAGTCCTATGCTACACGCGTGTTTCCCGGAAAAAAGAGAAAATACACGCCAAAGCGCGACGCTCAAAAATAATGCAGCGACCGTCGAAGAATACGAGGGTGGCAGGCGGCGACTGATACGAGCGAAGACGACCGAGGGTAGTACCTACACAGCCAGCCGACGAGCCGATTGACGCGGCGGCGGCCCAGACGGCGGACGATCAACGACGGCGATGGCGCTAGTCGAACGCGGCCCGGACGGATGAGTGAGTACTTCATCGTTTTTTTGCTTCACCCTCGCAGTGGCCCAAGCAAGCAGGAAACGTGCTCCTTCCTCGTCGTCCTTTCCAATCCATACACGTGCGGTAGATCGAACGCCGCGCAGACGTAAACAAAAATGCGCCGTCCAGCCGGGCTGCCGTGCCGGCAGACATGCTACGCACGCTAGAGCGAGCTTACAGTGTAAGCTGGGGCAGCCAGACACACGGCGCGTGCGCCGACTGGCAATGTTGCAAAAGAGGGAGGGAAGAAAAAAGAGAAAAAGAGCAGTGACGTGGCGGTATTATAAATAGTTTCGGAAACTAGCACGCTATCTAGGTCGAAGAGGAACGAATCTTGCGTCAACGTGAAGGGCAAGGAGGCTTGCTCACACTGGTGCACGACGGACAGACATGGTGAGCAGACGGAAACGGTCGGGGTCATAAAACGCGATGACAAAGAGGAGGGATAGAAGGCCGTCGAATTCTCACGCAGGCATCGCGTCAGGCGCGCCTTGTTTGTGCGCGAGTAGGAAGAACGGGTGGCTGGCTAGCCTTTGGCGACCTTGCGTGTTGCAACACGTTCCGAGAGTACAGTACTGCGACATAAATAATCCCATCTGCGCGACACGACGCGGCGGTAGTATTACAGACGTCCTCCACTCCTCGTCACGTCACGGCACGAAGCGAAACGCGCGATCAACCAACCTATCATCGCACGATACACTAGACAGACTCGACATGTATAGGAAATAGAGAAACACTGAGCAGTACGTAGAGAAAGAGAACATCAAATGAAAGCAGCGTGGTAGTCCTTGCGGATTTTTGGAGCAAAACTTTCGTCCCCAGACAACGTCGACGTCAACTGTCTTAACGAACGTCGGTCGTGGGTTCTTTCATGCTCTCATTTAAATAATAATAACGCAAAATCTCAGTACAAACAGTAGGGTGCGGGAAGTGCAACAGTTTAAGTACAACAGCTGAGTGAGAAGAGTGGACGGATCCCAGATATTGACACAAAGCGGAGAATCCCTGTAACAGGCAAAGCTGGCTGTCTACACATCCGGAGAACACCCTCGCCTTGTTCGCCTGTCACAGTCTCCGTTGGTAAGTAAGGAAGCCACCCGGGCGCAGAGATGTATACAAGCAGAGTATGTACATACACGTGCATGTCACGTATCGGCTAGCGGCACTAGTGAGCACTACAACCAGCTAGCCTACAGCTACATCTACTAGGAAAAAGTGGAGCACAAACAACAACAAGCAAGTAAGATGGAAACAAGGGAACGAGTGATTCAAGATCAAAGAAGATACAAAGCAAGAAACCGCCAAATGAATGGACAAATGTGCACAGCGCGAGCAGAGCACACAACGAGAGAAAGAAAGAGGCAAAAAACAAAGCGTTCACTCTAAACAAGCTGTTATAGGCAGTATGATTGCATGGTAAGTGAACACGAACTGCCGAAAAGCAGTAGCGAGTTCGCTTTGCATCACGCAGAGGCAACGATCGATAGCACAACAAGTTTGCAGCACACTTGGGCGACATAAAAGCAAATGGGAGAAGGTAACTCCCGCATAAATACCTACTGTAGATGGAGTAAAAAGAAAAGAGCACATCGATCGCTGAGGTCAGAGAAGAAGACTTGTTCGTAGGCGAGTGGGTGCCTGGCGGGCTCGATGAAGTTTACAGGAATAAGTCTATACATAAAGCGCTTCTCGCAAAGATCACCACTATAAACAATGCCGTCTCAGCGTAGTCCGAGAATTAGTCCACTCCAAGCGCGACGCACCGTCCGACAACTAGAGGAACCGCGTAAGATCGTCACCAGTTTCAAGTGTAAAACTAGACGAAGATGCGAACGTGACGCGTTTGCTTGCACATTTCAAATTTGGCTGCAGCGACGACAGAGTCGTTGCCATTCAGATCAGTGTTCAGTCGATGAGGCGGCGTCGCCCCTCGCCGAGTCAGTCCCACGCGTGCGGGGACGGGGGAAGTTCCGACGGTCGAGCAACCGACGAACTACAGAACAAAACAACCCAACTGACGTTTCACTGTCAACGCCACACACACATACATACATACAGTACATACTGTACATACAGTACATATAGTACATACTGCACGTCGTCTGTGATATCCGGTAAGACTCACCCGACAAAGCTCTTGTAGGTGGCGGAATGGGGATTCAAACAAAGCGGAACACCAAACGACGGCTGCCGATCTCCAATAAACTTGTGAATCCGCTCGCGCAATTCATGCATAGTGAAACGCGAGAGTTCGCGTTCCCACTTGGTGTCAAACGGTTGATGATGTTGCGGTTCGAGTTCTCCAGAGTAGACCTTCGTTCCATTACTTCCCGTATGGCAGCACGTGCACATGCACGAATGAAAGCGCAAGCGGCCCTCGACAAGATAAGTGTGTTGAAGTGCCTCGTCGACCGATATCCGTTGGTCCTGTACACGTATAACTACTGTATGCATGCATAAGACGAGAGAACGACGAGGAAGAGCTACCCTAATTCGACACAACGCAGCACCTACCGCATCAAAGACAAGCATCTGACAAAGCAGATGCACAGCCTCCTGAGTTGCCTGCGACGAAAGCGCGAAGAGTTTTCCAAGATTCGGCTGTCGATACTGACTCTTCAGTATATGCTGCTTAGCTCCTTCGCACGCGTGCTTCATCTCAGAGAGGCTTGGAGTTCCAAGAAGATCGACGATGAGATCGAGCTATAATCAGTGAGACGAGAATAACATGTATACAACCAAAAAATGTATCGCAATCAATCGCGCTCTTCAACAACGTACAGTACATACATCTTTCAACTATTAGCACACAGTGTCCGCACCTGTTCAATAGGTCCCGACGCCTGGAAGAGTATCCGACGCCCGAGCAGCTCCGCGAAGATGCATCCAATAGACCAGACATCAACAGCAGCAGTGTATCGCCTCGTACCCATGAGCAGTTCAGGCGCCCGATAATACTGCGTCACCACCTCGTGCGTCATATTGCAGTCCTCGTTATGATCCCAGATACGAGCGAGACCAAAATCGCAGATCTGTTCCAAAGAACAAAGATGAATCCCCAGAACGCTCATCTATCAGTGCTTGTACCTTAAGAATACAGTTGCTGTTAACAAGCAAGTTGCCGGGTTTAATATCTCTGTGAAGTATGTTAGCCGAATGGAGATATCTCAGACCTGCAAAGGAAAGAAATGTTCCCTCTTCTCTCTGGATGACTGAGTTGGGTCTAAATGTAAAGCAAGCGGGGCTGACTCAGTCTAGCAGTGGGTATTTCAGTTTTTTTAAGACGACCGAAAACACAATTATCATAGAAAAAAGCTCCCTGGATTCCCTCGCCGCCTCCGCGTCCCGCCCGAACAGCATTGCTCATCACAGCGGACGTGTTTCTCGATTTTAACGCGTAATATACTTGCTCTAGTGCACAAAAATCCCAAGTATGCAGACGCGTTTGAGAAATTAGTCGTATGGGAACGAGAAGTGAAAAAGTGACTCACACAAGATCAGATCAATATCTATTCCCATAGTGTGAGACGGTAATGTATTATACGTCTAATTAGAGAAACGTACCTCTCAAAATTTGGTACACGAATACTTTGACGTGGTCGGAAGTAAGTGCCTGTGGAGAGACGATTATTTTGTGAAGATCACTTTGCATGAGTTCGGTGATGACGTAGCTAGAAAGAGCGAAAATATTAGCCTCAAAAGCAGCCTCATCGAATGTATTGTATACAATTCTCACTACCATACAAGTGTTTGCGAAGCATCTTTGCTAGTAGGGACCAGCCTAATTTGGCGTTTCTGGATAAAATCGGCCGAATCCCAAACTCAGCAGACAGCATACCACCGAGAGAGACCACCGCAGACGGAAAAAATCGATTGTACGTATGTCTACATTAGCTCAACCAAACGCTATCAGTGCGGGCGGACGGCGGTTTCACACTAGTCGGCCGGCTGGCCGCCGCTCGCCCGTTCATCACCAGCTAGCTATAGTTGGCGGACCAGACAAGCCCAACACCACGCCAAGAAAAGGGAGGCCGACCAAAAACGTCAAGAACATAGGGTAACAATAATAGTCTTATCGCACACACTTCCCGTGTCGGGGCGAGCACTTCCTCTCCGCTACTGCGCCGACGACAGCTAGTGTTTGTCGATCCGTTAACTCGACGTCAGTCAAAATAACGTCTGGCTGAGTCTCATCGATTACACAGAATGATAGAATACGCTACAGTAACCGACAAAGATCGAGGCGGAGTTGACAAAGCGCTGTTCGGTCCTCAACTGTCCATGTTCGCGACACTTAACTTCTTTCCTTCACGTCCTTTCAGTGCGTATATCTCAGATACAAAAGAGTGTAACTGCTAATACTATGCAAGCTCTTCAGCTCAGCGCAGATAACATAGAAAATACTCGAAAGTATCCCCATAGAGCTAACTGTACCTGGAAGCTAAAAACTATGGAGCCCCCACAAGTCGAAAGCGAGAGCACATGTTTGCGCCTATCCCAGCCCGGTGACGGCAGCAGACAGATGCGCGACAGTAGACGGCAAAAACTGCACCGCAATTTTTCCAAGGCCGGGCGGACACAACAACGGGAGATAAAAACTACGATACGTTACGGGACAAAGCGGTCCAGACTCTAGCGCTCATAACGCACAAAACAATGGAACAACGACGCACGCGACGGATCATAACACTTTTAAAATTCTAACAAACTAAATCTAGCGCCACCACTCACTTCAAAGAACTTTGCGCCAATAGTGTAGGTAAATTCTACGCGATCGTCGGCTAGGTCTTATTTGAGTAAAAGTTTAACTCATGTGGACACCAACTACCGAGAATGAAAGTGCCTCGTCAACCTCAGAGTTGCGTCTATCTTCATTTTCTCACTGACCCAAGACCCTCGATTTTTCCCCACAGGAACTGCGTCTATCCTCCCCGGTGGCGGGCAGACGAACTTCCTCGCCGCGGGCTCTTCGCTGTCAAAAATGCTAAGCCCAGACCAAGCGTCGCAGACGAGACGACGACGAGAGAGGGAGGAGGGTAAGGGGAAGCGAGACAACAATTGCTATTTGAGGACGGCTGCTGGCCAAGCAGGCGTAATAGCCGCCAAGGAAGCACGATGGAAAGGGTCGTGAACGAGAAAAAACGAAGACTAGACAGATGACCCAGACATCAGACGAGCAGCAGGTGCTATCGAAAAGATACCTTATTGTAGACGGCTCCCGTCGCGCGTCGATATAGACGTCTGCGACACACATCGTTCACTCTCGCTCAAGGCGTTACACCGCTAGGTCACTACTTTCGTGAAAAGATCCGGGTCAAACTTTCAGCTTATAAGGTCATTACGTTACACTCAACTAACAACCATCGCAAAAGTGCACCCCCGCAGATGTTGAAAAGATTGCACACATGAAATCGATGAACACGGGAAAAGTTGCAAGCTAAAAATAGAAATTCTCCCTGTCAAAAAACCTGCCGAGAAAGTGCACCCATTTATGAAAGAAAACCCATACACACGTGCAGAGAGGAAAACGTGAAAATGCGTTAAAAAACCACGTGAGGAGAAAATGAAAACTCTTTCTGACAAGCGGAAAATCTAATAATAAAAGGCTTCGACACTTTCGCACATGACAGTCACCTACATAGAGGGAACTTCAATTTCCATAATCCAACAGGCCTAACAAACGTGTGCTCTGAATTTCTAGCAAAATCGTCTCTAAGCATCTTGCGCCGACCAAGACTCATCAACGGGCTATCCCAACTTCTAGAACTGACACAGCCTAGATAAAGTTATTCTAACTAGACCATATAATAATTTTAAGCATACAAGAAATGACATACAATCGCGCGAACCTACACGAACTCGGACGAACATGCACGAATATCCTAGACTAAACCAGTAGTCGAACACGAGTGCACACTACGAACGTGCTGAACCCGCCGTGGTAGTGCACATTTGGCTGTAAACAAAACCCACATTCGCAAATCATACGCACGCGCCTCAAAGTTGGACAGGAAAATCTCCGAGTGACTAGAAAAAAAGGAGAGCAGCTGATACAGTAACGGATGCAACCGGATCGCGTTCAACTGGAGAATAAAGACGTAGAAAAAGTAAGAAAAGTAAGAAAGAGTAATAAAACAGAAAATTCCAACCGATCTAATGTATTTCTGCTTGAACGAACACTGCAAAAAGGTCAACGACGACAATATTCTACGTCAAGCAAACACTCCTTTGCTACATTATCATCATGCCCGGTGTACACTTTCCTGATCCTTACACCCGTCATAGCACAGTAATGAATAGCACACACAGTCCCCTAAAAAACGTGTCCATCGCACACTTCACGGGCTTTGCCGCCTTTCGAGCCAGGCACTGACTAGCCGAAGAACTTCAATCATCCGTCACTGCCGGTCTGCGAGAAAAAACTGGAAAAAATAAAACTAAAATTCGAAAAATGCCTCTTTGTTTGCGACAATCTCTGACAGGCCCGCATAGCTTATCAATTAATCACCTATCGCGGTGAGGCAAAACACTGAGAGTTCAAACTTCGCCACATTCCCCGCCCAGTCTGCTTTCTGGCGCGGTGAGCACACAAAAAACAACTGCATGAGGTGTCAGTTACGTAAAGGCGCAATGGTAATAAATTTTTTGCTTCTACACGCCACGCAGCTCAAAAAAGATCAGTGAGACTAAAGACTACTCGTGCAGGCACACCCCCACATAACATTGTTCGTTCGACACGAAATGTCTATTACAACTCGACTTCTATCTCTACTTACATTTCTTGAAAGAACAACGAACTGCTCGGCTGAAGAATATCAAGGCAAGAAAGCACCTGAAATAAAAAAACGCATGTAAACAAAAATAGGTCTAGCCACACGACATGACACAGTGTATTAGCTTGCTCGGCTACCAACTGCATATGATGAGGGGATATCTTTCTACGATCAACCCTATTTCCATAGTATCCCTCACTACGCATGCAAGTCTGCGAAAAATCGCCTCGTCGAGGAAGACCCCTACGTACAGTAAAGTAAAACGCATAAAAAGACTTGTGGTTCATTGCTGAAACCTCTCTGGTTGACCTGTTCGACCCCGGCCGACTTGCAAACGATTCTCACTGGCAAGGGTCGTCGACAGAAAAGATGCACATAAGCAAGCATAGCACAATGCCCTACATTTGCGCTCAGTAGATTTTCTCAGCACTACACTACTGGAAAGAAGCAGCACGTGTCGAAAGCTGAAAGGGGCACCTTTCGCTGCGATTCGGCTTTTTCTGTCTGGGGAAGGAGTGAAGACAAAAAGTCGTCTTGACCTCTGTTGACCGACCGACAAATACAGGACAAAGAAAGCAAACAGCAATAACGCCTCTCTGCCCTTCTCGCTGCGGCGTGGCCTAGAGTAGAAAACACCTCTGTCCACCGGATGGCCACAACTCCGCACGTCTGCACCTTCGCTGCTTGGCTGGGTGGTCGGCTCAATGAAACAAGATCGCATCGTTCAGCGACTCTCGTTCTTCTGCCTACCTCGGGTTGGCTTCACTAAGACGGTACAACGCAGCACTAGCTACCCTAAAATCTAGCGGTCTCGAATATACATACGCACACTAAGACATGGTGACAGAACAGACGCCGAGTGATGAAATAGAAGAACCCTTTCACTGACGGAGAGCGAAGAGCCAAT
>JAQGBB010002661.1:0-10501 GCA_034691745.1 Prismatolaimus dolichurus | reverse complement strand
ATAGGCCTATGTCCATGTGTTATAAAATTCTACGACGGGGGGGTCTAAAAAGTGCGTTTTCAATTCTACGTAGAATGTGGATGACCCCCATAGGGTTTGCATAGTCTTCGCTCGATAATTAGTTGGCGGCTTCAAGCGTCGTGACAAGCTAAAATAGTAGACGTAATCAGACATACACCCACACGGAACAGACCAGACGAAAACAGCCTAGATTTCTGCATTGAGAAACAAAATACCACTTGATCCCAATAGGCGCTTCGTGCAGAAAACAGTAAATACAGGCAAAATAGTAAATACCTAGCTGCTTTGCTGTGTCAACTGAGTCGTCAAAAGTTAGACTTGGTGCGAGCAAACTGAGTGGACGCGTGTCGCAAAGGAAGCTTGTGGGAAGCTTCAACTTTGTGCGCCACTACCACGGCGTCATTTGATTCATTGAGCATCGTTAGCAACGCTTTACGACGATTCGTCAGCCACAAAATTGTAATAATCGTAGTTTTCTTTCTGCAGCGTTAGTTAGATCGGTATGCTATTGCAGAGCTTAGGAAAAGGCGCAAATTGTCTGTTTGCAGCTGACACAAACAGTTGCTTTGGCACCTTTGCACGTGTATCTGAGGAAAGCAAATTTATGTCAAACGATGAGGTTGGCTGAATTTTTTTATTTATTTTTGGAATTTTTTGTACTAAATTTGACAATTTATGTAGATTTTTTTAAACGCAAAAATGACCTTTGTGTCGCAGGGCCCGCGGACCTGGGCCAGTAGAGTTTCGCGTTTATATTTAACTAGAGCGGGCGTCGTTCCAGCATTTTCAGTCATTTCATATTACACCACAAGCGTGAAACCGATTTTCAGCGACTTTTTTGCCGCTTTGTTCAAAATGATTGCCGCGAAAGTAGGGTCCAGAATGATCACAAAAATTCTAAATTTTTTCGGACCTGTTCGATTACTGATGGTTTACCCCAGGGGCCGTGCAAAAAACGCGTGCTCAAAAAATGACATTTTTTACCCCCACCCCCGTTCGTGCTCGATCATGTTTTTTTCACGGACACCCCCCTGGAGCACGTGCTTTTGTCGACCCTACCCACCCCCTTGCCACAAGTGAAACCGAGGTCTGATGTCACGGCGAGCACACATTTTCTCTGCACTTGTCCGCATTTTTTTCCAAAAGAATTTGCTGTTGCGCTCGAAAAATCAAATTTGTTCATCCGACTTTTCCTAATTTCTTTCGCTGCAATCTGAAATTATGTTTATTTTGCCATCTGAATCAAGTGCTAAAAGTCCAAAATTTTAAATCTAAAAATCGTTTTTTCCTGCCAAACTTGAAAAATTGAGCACATGCTTTTCTCAGGACCCCCATCCCCCCTTCGTGCTCGTTCGTGCTTTTTTGCCTACCCCCCTCCCAGGCACGTGCCCCCTATCTCAAGTGAAGTCAATGGATCGATTCTGGAAAAATCTGAAGTCAGAGCTCCATTCTTGCAATTGAAAACCCCTGTGGCCACGAAGTGAATATTGGCCGAAATCGACTGAAAACAGCGTGAGAAACAACGATTTTCGTGCGATCTAAAATGCTGCGAAAAATCGCGTTAGTGATTAGCTTCGCTGGCGTGCTGTAAAAGTAGAAAAAATTTTAAAAAATATAATTCCAACGCAGTCTTCGAATTACTTCAATTTCAACCAAAAAATTTGTTGACCCTTTTGCGGACCCCTGCGGCGAGCTCCTTGTGCCTTACGGTCATCCTTTCTTAATGGCACCTCCACTGCGGCCGGCCTATGCGTTTGCTGTCATCACTATTGCGTGGGAACAGCCTCAGGCGTGAGTGCTATGCAATCGTCGTATAGAAAGCGCCCATTACTATCACGATTTTTGCGTGTAAAAGGATAGGCCGAAAATAGGGGAGGATATACGTACATGCCGAAAAGCAGACACGCACATATCCCGGCCTAGCGGTCACGTCAACGAGCCTGTCCTCAGAGCCGACTTGCATCCACTTTTCTTACAGAGCCCAGACACAGCCGTCCCTTGCCTCCCACCCTCCTCCCCTATTTTTGGCCTTCCTTTTACACGCAAAAGTCGTGATAATACCAGTGAGCGTTTTCTGTACGACGGCAGTTATTACATCACCATCGCGCACATCGCTTTGTGATGCTTTGCAACAAACTACTACTTTAGGTGGGTTCACGTCAACTTTAAAATGAAGCAAATTTTCGAAATTATCAACACGTTTAATGTATCAACTGTAGTCGATCAGCATAAGTCCCCCTCCCGCTCCTCGAGCAGCGCCTGTTCTCTCCGCGACTTCCCCGCGTCTCGAGAACATTTTGCCAAAGAAGCCGCCCGCTTTCCAGCCTCCCCCAGTTTTCGCTTCCGCAGCCTTTGACGCTGCGTGGCTACGCCGAACCGGATGCTGGACGAGACGCAGGCTAGAAAAGAAAATGTTGAGTTGAGATTATGCTCGGAGATTTCGGACATTTCTGCGCTATACCACAAGGCCATGACGATGACGGCGGCCCCACAAGAAACAAAGAGCCAGTAGGCCCAGTCGGGCATTTCGCGATAGGTCCTCCTCGGTTTGAACGCCGCTTCGTCGGCGCGCTCCAGAAGCGCCTTGTGGCTTGCGATTAGTCGGCGTAACACCTAATAAGTGACAGACGGACGCCAAAAATACATGTGCGGTGACCGGTGTTTAAAATTTCGCAGCCACTTTTCTCGAGACCGGCTGAACCGTAACGGAGTCCAAAGCGTCAGTATGTCGGCCAAACTGCGGCCATCATTTTGCAATATGGGAATCAGTTGAAGGCTCAATCGTTCTCAAGAAAACTGTTTGTAAAGATATGAGACATACACAAGAATTTTTGATGTGTGCGATGCTTCGGTATGCATTAGCCTGAGCCTGATCTAACCTCTTGCATCGTTGATCCGTGCTGAAATCGCTTGTTCGCAGACTCCACAGTGCGCTCAAAGTCGCTCGTGTCCGTGAGTGCAATACGCCGACGCACCTCGTCGCCATAGCTGACGAAGAGCATCTGAACAGTTGGCGTTTTGATATTTGTATATTAGAACATAACGGCAATTTTATAAATTTCGAAAAGTATCTCAATTTCGCAACCAAATCACTTGCTTACCGGACTATTCGGCTGACGTAACGCCTTCGTACTTTGAACAAGCTATAAAGGAAATCACCAGAGCAATTTATCGATTATTTTCTAACCAATTACAATCTGTGAATATTTTTCTGCAAAATAATTTTTGAATACTCGAGTACTTCGAACTAAAATCATTTGCGAGTATTTTCGTAGCAGAATACAAGAATTTGTTATGTTTTTATTAGAATAACTTCGAAATGTTTTAAATTCGTTGCAATTGTAAATCAACGCACCTGATTTGGCCGTTTTTTAACAACGAGAACGAGAATATCTTCGCCACACGAGCCCATCTTCCACCGCTCGCGCACAATTTGAGCAAACTGATTCCCATATTTTCTTATCATAGCCGGCGACCAAGATGCCGTTTCGCTTGGAGGCGTTGGTATAGGCGGCTGTGTAACTGATTCGAATTCTTGCTCCGATGTGGCGCAAAGTTCATCAGCACTATTTACAGAAGGTATTTGTCGATTTTTTCTAATAGAAGCCTTTTTCAACGAAGCTTTTTTACTCGATGCCATCTGGAAGTTCGTATTTTGGAAGCTCGATTCGATGCAGGAACGCGAATCCGATGCGGTACCAGCAGTACTGCCAATTGATGGCGTGCATATCGATGCTCTGATCGCCACAGACACAATTAGCCGATGACGCCGGCGACTGCACAATGCTGTCGTTCAATGCCAAAGCCGTCTTCTCGACTCGTTCAAGAGAGATAGCATTCAGTTGATTTGATACCTCGTGTGCTAGTCAGCAGAGTAAACTTACAAACCGTAAGCAATAATTTGAAGCGTGGAATCAAAGTAGGCTCACTAACAAACACACGCTAACAAAAAGCCAACACAACCGAAAAGATTAAAAGGTCCAACGCTGGTATCTTAAAGTTCTCGTGCGTTATTCTCATTTGTTTATAATTTTAAAATTTTAATTTAGACTCATTTTAATTTTTATTTCTAAATATATGTCTCTGGTTATATTTTTTACTTTGACGATATAATTTTTTAATATTTTTCCTTGTATTTTATTTGATTTTGATATTTTTTCGACACCATTAAGGTTGTCATACCTTCGGTGTAGCTGATAGCAATTCCACTTGCGTCGCATATGTTAAAATGTTTAATCTGATCGTTTGGTAGGTTGCACTGAGCAGACACCTGTTGCGAGCTGTCGAAGATATCTTCTCGTGGTTTCGGATAAGTACACGGATGGAGAAGCTCATATGGATTCTTGAAGTAGTCTCTGCCCGCGTATGCTTGTAAGCTCGAAACGGTCGGAATTTGAGCGAATAGGAATAAAAATAATACGAAACGCATCGCAGCATGTCAGTGAGCCGCTCGTCGGCGGAAGCTCAAAGTGTAATCAGCATGGCAGAGGAAAAACCCAAGAGAACGTTTACGAGAGCTTATCGGCGGAGTTTTTCTCCGCTAAATAGCTGAGCGCATCCTTCCTTCATGGAACCAAGCCGCTTTTTCGCTAATGTTGGCACCACGGGAAACGCGCGCCAACATCAAGGCTCGCTGACTCTTCTTGCTTATCGACTTTTAACAGAAGGCAATTGTGCATGCAGCGGTCAGGAAAGCCTTATTGAGACAAATTGAGCTACTCATCGCAAAGTAAATATGGAGCCATATTGGAGAAAAACATGCTTGCTAAAAACAGCCATGCTCGCAAATTCGATAAAATTTGCTCTGAGATGCTGACTGCGGATCTCGAAAGGTTTGTCGTACAGAAAAAAAAACAGCGACGTAGGCAGCTTGAGGGTCTATAACTTATTGGGTTGCAATAAATTTATAATTGTCATGCTACGTTATAGCGATCGACCTATCAGACGCTTCCGTTTAGTGGCCTTTTTAAGCGCGTTCTTACCTTTTCTTGGACAAAAAAGCTTTTCCAAATAAAAATATTGTACAAAATTTTCTAAAATAACTAATATTTTCCAAAAATTTCAAATTTTATTAGCGCAGAATAAGTACATCAATATTCTATAAAAATGCGACAATGATGGGCAGAATTATATAGATTTATATTCAACAGCCTTTTGCAGGCAAGTTACAATAAACTTAATTACATAAAAAATCACAGTAATACTAATTTAGACTATCACCAGAGTCACGTTGTCTCGGATGATCACATTTCGGTGGATTTTTGGGAAACGGAAACTTTGCAAGACACTTCGCGAGCGCAAGATCGCAGTTGCACATATTAAAGGCGCAAGAGATCGGATTACTTTCTAGGAAGGCAAAATGAGGACAAGCTGCCAAAAACGACGCAAAAAAAGTATTTTGCATGCAACCGTCGCAAAATGCTTGTCCAGCTGCATCGTACTCATCGTCGTCAGCTCTCGTGCAGTTATACTTGAAGGCCTGGAGGTCGAGGTCACAACCGAACAGCGCAGGCTGCAGGTAGCACGCGTCGTGCGCCTGGCAGCACCTAGACTGAAAGCTTTACGTGCACGCAATCAGATGGCTAAAGTGACGTATCCTACCTGTCGATGTCGTCGACCGGAGTTCCGCGTCCACCGAAGCCACAGTAGCAACCGTAGCGGTTGTATTTCCAAGCGTCCATGTTTGTAACGCAAGTGACGATTGCGCCGACGTCGGCAAGTCCACGTTTGACTAGGTGTAAGAACAGTAATTACAAGCTTTAGTTGCTTGGGGGGGGGGCTGACACTGGCGGGTTTAAAAACACCGTTTTTAAGTTTCGTGAAAAAGGAGTGTTTGTTCAAAAATGTGACGTGAGACCACCATGCTTCTTGTCACTCCCGATTCGATTACCTTCGCCAAAGAATCCCCGGGAACAAGCAGCGTGCAGTACCACCTGCATGCTCAGCAATCGTAGAAGCAAAAACATATTTTAAAAAGTACTTTGTTTATGTACGAGTGCCAGTCGTTACTGCAAACCAAATCGTCGAAAATGTGGAGAAAATGTTCACTGCTGCGTGCAGCCGTCGGTGAAGCGGCCGTACGTCGGCAAACTCTTTGAAGTCTCTCAAAGGCAAATTTAGAGTCACTGATCGTATTCTGTGCATGGTTCCCTGAACATGTCTTAGGTTTGCACCGACGTCCTAATCTCACGCTTTCCAGTAAAGGTTTTGTGATTATCTCATCCTGCTGGCGTTTCTAGTAAGAATCTTTTCTCAACGTGCTAAAAGACCTTATTCGGGATTCCAAAAAAGCAGTTATTTATCGATCTCCCGAGCAGAATAAAAGTAGCGGGTTGCCAAGTCTAATTTTCGGCCCTGACACCCATCTGCGAAATACTAGAAAGTAGTGAAATTGCTCCGTAGCCGGAGCCGCTCCGGAGCGCTGGAGTTTTGGCCGGAGCGGAGCGAGCTTTGGCTTTATTATCAACATGTGGAGCCTTTGTTATCATTATACAACGTATAGCCTTCATGCCAACACAATTGTAGCTGAACCTTTAACACCACAATGGGTGCTTTATTGCAGCATTTCAAGTGCAAGGTCTCAAACAGCCGTGGTCGATTTTTAAAATGTTGAAAAATCGTTGACGTTGGCTAAACTAGAAAAGTTCTCGCTTTGGTGGAATCTCTCTGGTGAGCGCAGTTTGGTGAATTCTTTGGCAACGAAAACCTCGCCAGGCGTCTAGCGAACACAAGGTCGCACTTGCACAAATTGAATCCGCAAGACGTCGCTTCAGTCTCTACAAATAAAAGTCCGGCATGAGCAGGCAAATTTTTTGAGGGCCGGGTAAAATGAAATGGCCTTTTTAGACAGCCAAAAGGGATCTGGTACATTTCGTGTTAGGATCAAATTTCAAAATCCCCAAAAGGTAAATTTTTTGAAATTTTCCCCCGAAATCTCAAGTTTCTTAAGTGCGGCCAGGCCATGCCTGGCAAATGTTTTGCCTTAGAGATTTTAATGGATGAAAGTTCAAGCATGAAGCCTGTGGTAACAAACCACGTCTCTAGTCTTGGAATCAGCAAATCGTAGGGAATGTTTAAGTTGATGACGTCACCCTTGAACGTCCCCGCAAATGTGTGATGCAACAAAACTAACTCTGGCAGACGGCTTTTCCCACAACTTCAGTGTAGTTCTTTGGATACGCACAGATGTACTTGTAGCCCTGAAGGTCGATGTCACAGCGCCGAGCATGGCGCGTGTAGCACGCATCATGCCTCTGACAACGCCTGTAAAAGCTTGTATGTACTGCACAGCATTCATTTTATTCCATAGCGCATCCACGTGTCCCACAAAAGCGTCGTCACGAACCTTACTTATCGATATTATCGACGGGCTTCCCGTGCTCACTAAACCCACAATAGCAACCGTAGTCAATATATTTCCAAGGGTCCACGTTTGTGGTGCACGCAACCATCGCACCGTTGTCTGCGATTACGTGTTTCACTATAAAGAAGACTCTAACTCTGAGTAAAGAAGACTTCGAAGGCGTTTCTACCGTGGTGCCGGCCGCGCGAAACAATACGCGGTATTATGAAATTCAAAACTATTAGCGTCAGGAACATCTTCGCCTTCACGCTGGCCAAATATTCCTTCTCGCACTTCAGCAAAATAGCAGCACTGGTAAGTGTTCAAATTTCTCAAAAGCAGCTTTGTAGACTAAACTCGCATCATTTGTGCTCTTCTAGTCTCTAAACACAAGTCTCGTGCTTGGCTGTATCTATTTTACTTGTTATTGTCTATTTTTCGCACTTGTCTCGTCGAGACCAACCGCTGAGTTCACTCTCAAACTTTTTTTAAAAACATCGTGGCTATCACAAGTGTCGATTCCGATCATGATGCTCTGGGCGTGTTTCTTCGCGCCCGGTCTTGGTAGGAATTTTCTTTAAAAAATTTTAATTGAAATTTTTTAATTTATAATTTTACTATTCTTTTACAAAACGGGATCATTTATTTTTATGTTACGCATGGCTCGTAGCGGGAGAGATCTTTCCGCAAGCGATCCGCTCGAAGGCCGCGACGCTCGCTACTGTGCTGGCGTGAGGACTGTGCAATGTCGTTCAGCTAGAATATCCTAATCTTTGTCTAAGCATCAAGCTGATATGCGCTCTCCGAAGGCTGATGTTTTTGCAAAAATTGCGCCTGAAAGATAAGATGCTATTTTGTCGAAGACAAACTCAATTGCTGATTTTGCGGTTTCTTCTTCTCCCTGTAAATGTTAGTCGGCGCTCCATTTAGCTTCGTTCCCTTCATCGTTGTGCTTCTTATCTGCGGCGCTGTACTGGTGAAGTTCATGCCCGAGACGAAGAAATCTTCCGGCAGATGTCGAAATAGTGAAAACTCTAAAACAGCCTCAAACGGAAACAATAGTGTCCCGCCGTTCCTGAACGGAACGTTTAACACAGTATTTTTGACACCTGCTTTCAATTATTTGTGGAGGGAAGCTGGACGGGAAGCGAGGAGGGAGATTCCTAGTCTGTCCAGAAAATGTTGACATGATACAAAAAGTAAGTAGTGGACGTTTTTCTTTCTGTTTATTTGGTACAAAATTAATTGAAACTTTATACGTTTCTAAAGAAAACGCAAGTTATGGTTTCATTAACAATCAGACACGTACAAATGACAATTATATTTGGAAAGACAAATAGGAAATAAAATGCAAATTTTTAACGAGCACATACAATATACGCTTATCCTCATTTACCTCCGTCTCTGTTCAGTCGGCGACTGTGTACGCCAACTGACCGTCCAAAAAATAAAGACCAACTGAAACGTGTTGTTCACTTGGGCGCAGCAAAATTCGATACTAAAACTTCATTGATTTTCAGCGGACAAAAAAGAACCCATGACAATTATTTGAGTTACGCCGTTTCACTGATTGATGTTTTCCGAATCTTTCCTCTGCTTTCATATTCTTGCATTTCAGTCAAGGAAAAAATCGAAAAAAAGAAAAATTCATCTTTTCCTAGGTTCAGAGGGAAAAGAAAAACAAAAACACAATGCCGCCAGCCTTAGTTGCCCGTTTCGCTGACGAGACAAATGTCTTCGGTCTGCATCTTTTCAACATCCATCGGAACAGATTCGAGGTTGTCTTCTGGCTCTCCTTCGTCATCATCTTTTCCTGCTACACGACAAAGACGCTCGTCAGCATCGTTGAAAGCTACATTGACGAGGAGGTCGTCAGCTATGTTTACCAGAGGCGCGACGAGAATATCTCGTTTCCATCGGCCGAGCTCTGTGTCACCCACGGCAAACCCCTCGTGGAGCGTCTCCCAATCGACATAGCGATTCAATCGATTCTCGACTCACTTCAAACGAAAACCAAAGAGCTAAACGCAAGCGCCTTCATCACGGTGATGGACTTTCTCTACCAACTTCAACTCTTCGAAAAACAGTACAGCCTTCCCCACCGAAATCGCCCAATCGATATCCAGAAAGAGGCGAGCTTAAGACTCGTTCCTGAAAACCTCAACAATGGTTTCAGCGCATTTTTGAAAGATTCGAGAACAACGCTTATAATCGCCAACCTCTTCGACGCGCTGCTTCTCGAGTACTGTCGGAGCCTACAAATTAATATTACGTTCGAAAATCCCGACATCAACAACGCGGTGCAAACGGTGAAGAACGTCTGCGAGAATGGCTATCCCGCGAACGTGCTCTACAGAAAACCGATTACCTTCTGCATCGAGATCCCCGAATTCGTCTACCGAGTCGGCACCGAATGCCTGCGAGTAACGCTGAACACCACACGGCTTCACGAGACGCTCGGCGTCGGCCCCTCCGGGTTGATCATAGAACTCTGGCTGAGCAGTCTCGTGTCACGTGACCTCGTGGATAAAGTCGAATTCGAGTCGACCATCCTCGTTCCTCTCGAGAAGCATCTCATCCACGAGGTGCAAGTAAACGCTGAGTATGAGATGCTCGATCTCCGCCGGCGGCGATGTAGCGACGATAACGAGGACGGAGTTTGGTGCAAAAGTCGTTGCGAGTCAAAGTTCTTCTTCGATGCGTACGGATGTTGGCCGTTGATCTATCGGTTTCAGTTCTCTCCTCGACGCCTGAATATTTCGAGTGTGCGCCCTTGCAGCGTCGACGCTTACCTGAATTTGACGCGTTCTCAGTCACGTGATGAGGTCCTTCAGCGAAATGTTGACTGCATCGACGCGTGCTTCGAGCCGTGCACGCAGCGCACGTACATAATAACGTCGGTTGACTTTTCTAGCTCGACGGCTCCGCTCGGCACACAGAGTGCGATAGCTGATGTGTACGTGCAGACGTTCGTCTATCCGGTTGTCGAGGAGCGATTGGCGAACAATTTCGAGGGGTTTCTCTCGAATTTCGGCGGTGCGCTTGGGCTCTTCCTCGGGACGAGCTTTGCATCCGTCATTCACATTCCGCTGTTCCTGCTGCAAGCAGCCGTTGGCTACTGCTACGGCAAACGAAAGG
>JAQGBB010002660.1:0-10506 GCA_034691745.1 Prismatolaimus dolichurus | reverse complement strand
CGGCTGTGGCTTCTCTGTGGAGTCCACTCTCGAGAAGCACTGCGACGGTGGAAGCGTGCCGTCAAATGTGCACATCATTTCGAATCGGGTCGATTTCGACGAAGAGGTAGCATGCACACGTCGCATGTGTGTCCTTTTTCGTGTGTCAGGTTCGCGGTTTTTTTCTCTTCATGATATATCAAATTGGTTGAAGAGCACACTGCTGGCTAAAGGGGATGGTTTGCTTGTGTCGCAGAACGTCTTATCAGGACATCCTGAGTAGTACCCTGAGTTGGCCCCTCGAAAATGCACCAAAATATTTAGCTTCGAATAAAAGAATTTGAGGTTCGTAAAAGCAAAAAAATAGTTTTACCGAGAATAGCATCTTCGCTGTCCGAATTTTTTTCTACTGCGTTCTCAACGTTTTCAACGTTTTTATCGCAAAAGGACGCTAAAAATCATAAGAAATTGTCATCGTTGAAAGTGCTTTTGTTGAACGTCCAACATCCACAATTCTGACCACTTCCATCTCAGGTGCCATGCTGCTGCGCCTGCGCAGGAAATTTTCAAGTCTCTTTCTCATTGAGGCAGGTATAGCGTGGCGTGTGCAGACAACATGTCCGACGCTAATGATGGACCGACGTCAGTACCGCATAGGCCGACTTGTAGGGGACTAGCGTAACTGGCGAATTATTATAACGCGTAAGTGATCCCAGTTGGGAAAAAATGATTGGTGTTCAACACCGGCTTCGAGGTCTGAATTAAATTAATTTGTCATGAGAATTCGCCAGTTACGGTAGTCCCCTACAAGTCGGCCTATGCGGTAGGCCCAAACTACTGCGCCCCTTCGCTTGGTAAAAATCGATTGTGTTCACCCGTCCTCCCATCATTTTAGGGCATCCTCTGCGCATTCCGCGAGCCGGTCATCCACACATTTAACAAGAACTCGTCGACCGCCGAGCACATGGAGCCTGAATTCTTCGCTCGCGTCGCCGGTCGGACAAACACACTTCTGCTCGGCGACACGATAGGCGATTCTCACATGCACGTCCATCGGAGCGAGAGGGATGACGAGCGAGAGCTTAAGATTGGCTTCCTCAACAAGGACGTTCGCGTCGAGAGCGCTGAGGTGTGCTGAGCAAGTCGGAGTGCAAGCGATATGATATTGTACCCTGCAGCTTGAAGCAGGATTTCTTGGTGGTTCAAGGGTCGCTATGTCGTGCCACTGGTTTATGCCACGACTCTTTGTTTGCCGAAATTTCCTTCTTCAAATGACGAGAAATCCCCTAATTTGACCCTCCTTACGGACCCAGCCAGACAACCCAACAAGTCGGATGTACTGATCATCGACGCTCACTGACGAGCAATCGATATTTTAAGGGTCTAAAATAACGTGTGAACGGTTAACCGAACCGAAAAAAAACGAAAAAACGGTTTTTTTCCTCTGGAAAAACCGAACCAAATTTTTTCGTTTTTTTTTCCAGAACAACCGAAACGAAATGTTTGGGGTTTTTTCGAACATAGAAAAAAAATCGAAAATGTTCGGTTTAAATATCGGTTTTTAGACTAGATTTGGTCATTTTTATTCACTTTTATAGCGCGAAATTATAGCGCGAAAATTTTGCTGATTTGTGGGCGTCGTATCCCCGTTGAAAAAGCACAAGCTTGTAGAAGATGGCTGCTTTACACGCTGCTCGTCTCTCGTGAGTACCCAGAGCAACTACACAAAAGAGAAAATATGTTTTTGTCTTTCTGACTGTTTGTAACCAAAAATCAACGCGAAAAATGACAACTGGTGACCGCAGACGAAAAACCAAAAAAAGCCGGAAAAAACCTTAACCGAAAAATTCGGTTTTTCCAAAAACCGGACGGAAACTGGATTTGACGGTTTCTTCTGGAGAGATAATTTTTGGGTTTTTGTCCAAAACCGTCCGCACGTTGGTCTAAAACCGATTTTTGGCACTACGTATATGCGACGTTTACAACTTCTATACCTTCAAGAGAAAAATCGCAAAAATGGGTCATACTCAAGAGCGAAGACGCGTCTTCTCGCACTACTAAACAGCATCATGCGTACCACTCAACAAGTAGAATCGACATAGCCGAAAAAAACATGTCTGTGCCTTGTTCATCTGCTCACGAAAGTTGTTACACATTTTAGAACCCTTGCAGTTCCAGACTGTTCCACGATTGAAACTTCCGGAATATTTTTAATCTAGCCACGTTTTTACGTAAGCAGCCTCAATCGGATATGCGGACCCTCGACGCTTGCTAATATTGTAAGAAAAACCGGTTTTGAAGCTATAAGCGACTCTTTGACGTCGTTTTCATCATTAGCTACCAAATTTTATGCACATTCGCGACTTTCAGAGCGCATGATAGCTCTCTCCAACTTGTTCCCTTGTTTTCTGCGTAGATCGACAAGCTGCTACCGCCCTACCTCGACGCTTTCGATCTCGTCGTTATCGACGACCAAACGATGCACGTTCCTTCCTTTCTCTTCACGCTCATCGCCGATGGTGGTCGTAACGCCCGATGACTGACATTAATGCATACCCACGTTTTACAGTACATATTTAGATTATAGATCTATGTGCAATAGTTTATGAAAACGAATTCAATTATTGGGTAGCCCGTGTTTCTCTCAATGTAACTACAATCTGGGTGTCATGAGAAGCCGAAAATAAATTACATGGCATCAATCACAGAGACTTTCTGGAATTTTGAAAAATTTCCACGTTTTTAAATTAATATTTCTGGCTTTCGCCTTCTGATTTCCGATGTGCATAAAAACTTAAATACATTTTGGCAAGTCTTGCGGACCAGTTCAAACACTGTATCGGCTCCAACTTCAGTCACCGCCCAATGCATCGGCGACTCGTATTTGACGCTAAAGCTGTTCACCACTTGCACATCCATTGCTCTCAGCGTCGTCCGGCTAACCCGCATCAAGGTCGTCGAACACGGCCGAATCCCCTGCCTAGACAGCTGAGCGCACTGGTGCCACGCCGAAACACCCATCAACTGATTAGAATCAGCGTCGCTCCTGCACGCCATCGCATCCGCGCCTTGAAGCAACTCCGCCGAGCAAATCAGAAACCAGCCCCTTTCCCCCGTGAGACACCACTTCGCATGGTTGAGGCTCCACGACCCGCTTTTGCACGAAGCGTTCCGTCGATTGCGGGCGTAAAATATGCCTCTCACACTGAAGGTGAGGAGCGTTCGCGTGTAGATCGGGAAGAAGTCCACCGACTGAATATTTTTTGTGTTCTGGGGCAATGTTCTTGTTCACGTAACAATCTGGAACGCTTTAAAACAGCATGAAACACTTTGGAACACAGTGGAGCGCTTCTTCTCAGCGTGTGCTAACTTTCGATTTTGGGAGGGTGATAGCGGCGGATGGGTGGGCGATAGAGGGGAATAAGAGGGATAATGGCGTCCAACCACTTAGCCATCCTTTTGCTTCAGCTTCACTCCAGACAGAATGCAAAAATGATTGATGGGGTGTCTTAAAAGCAAAGGTAGTGGAATTTTATTGGAGTTTTGAAAAACGCTGTAAATCGATCCAAATTTTGCATGACTTGACATGTGACTGCGGGACAGTTTTCTAATTTTCCTAAACTACCTTTGTTTTACGTCAAATATTGACGAAATTCTATCCCATGATGGCGTGTCATCATGTCTTGCCGCCCTCAACATCCATGAGCTCTCTAACATATTACTTCTGCTTGCTAACGGTTGAGTTCTTCACTCCTGTAAAACGTCAAAAATTTCAATATAACATCCATCGGCACTAGGTTGAGAAATAGAGATATGCGATTAGGCAAACGCCACTCATGAGAAAAGCAGAAACATGTTTGAGCTATCTTATAAATACAGTCACGTGACATTTGTTGCATCCTGCTTAAGGCGCGTAGCGCGGATGAAAAAAGAGAGCCTACTGGTCAAAGTTAAACTACCCTCCCGTATCCCCCTTATCCCCTATCTTCCCTACCCTCCCAGCCGACAAGAGTGAGCCGAAGTTGTGAGCACAAGTGGTAAGCGCAAACTTGCCAATGGTAAGTACCAACTTGCGAAGCCTCCCGGAAAAATTTGTTTTTAATTTTTTAAGAGGAGAGGGGGAAAAACGCGGTACGGCGAAAAATCGTTGCCTCCTTTTCTCTGTTGATTCAAAAACTTATGTGCTGGTGTTTTTTTTGTGAAAAGGCAGGATGCCTCTTCGGCTTTGCCGACTTACTTGTAATGCTAATCAGTCAGACACTGTCGCGCCTTTAAATGCATTATGGTGACAAAACAGTTATGCTGTTCATCGCTGAGCACGAGCAACACCTTAATCAGCAGGGGGTATATGGCGGTTTAGTTCAACTCTTTTTTCGATCACTTCAAAGCGTCTGTCGATAGCGTCAAAGCGTCGCATGATTTCCTGAAATTGCTTTCGTCCCTCATTGCCTTCTTGCTCCGCGTCGCACTGAACACCAATCGAGTGATCATAAGCGACCTTCACACCACTCTTTATGGTCAACGAGCGATGTTGAAAATAGTTGACTCCTTGCCTCGCGACGAATATAAGAATATGTACGAGACTGGCGAACGAGATGCCAATGTAAAGCCCTAGAATTCCGCCAAACTGAGAAATGAAGCCCTCGAAATTTAACGCCAGCTTCTCCTCGATGAGCGGAAACGTGAACGATTGCAACTCAAGCTTCAATTCGTTGCGCGATTCATTCAACGCCATTTTCTGCTCCACCGCTGTTGTAAACTTCTGCGTTCGACAATCGACCAAACAGACAGAATCGCACTGGTCATTCAGCATCTTCTCTTCGCTTGCATTTATCCGCCGGCAGTTCGATAAGTAATCAATAAAGTTGTCGGTTTTATTGTTTCGAATATACGGGCAAAGTTCAATGTCACGTGAAGTCGGCGGATAGCCAGCGGCGAAGGAAATCGGATAGCATCCACACTGATCCACAAAACGAACTATGTAGCATCTCTGCTTACAGTCGTAGCGTGTGAGCGTCTTCGAACACGGTTGCGATGTCCTTTCTTCCGCTCGTACGAAAACGACTGATATTCCGAGGGAAACGCCGAGCCGTTGTGGCTTATTGTATGTGACGTTTAGTATAGTGTTCTCTCGCTTCCAGATCGTTTGTGGTGTTCCGAGAAAGTCGATGGAAACAATTTGAGAGAACTGCCCGTTTGCATTCCATGAAAGCAGCGCACGGTCTGTTAGCTCGGAAAATGTTAGCGACCCGTTATTGAACTTGATGACCATGTAGGTGTCGTCGAGATAAGCCATATTTCTCGGCGTGCAAGGCGGACGTGTTTGTTTTTCCACCATATAGCGCTGCAGTTCAGCCCGTATATCAAATTGTGCACAAACTTGAGCCGCAACAAATTTGAGGAGTTTAGAAAAGTCAACGTTTTTCGATAAAAGTCGATTCGAGACATGCTGAATTGACGTGCGAATGAGTTCGTAGTTGTGTTTCAGCTTATACTTGTAGGCCCAATTAGGAGACGCTTTCGCATAATAAGGCGCTGTTGGAAAAATCGTCTTCATTTCATTTGTGACCACATTTCCCAGAAAGGTGAAAACAAGTTGAAATAGAGTTTCATCGACCATTTTCTGTGGACTTTCGTCTTCTGTGACATTTTCGAACATAGTGAGAAATCGATCAATCATCACATCGAGAGCATCTCGATTTGGAAGATCGCTAAAGTCAAACTTTTCTAGACCGTGCAGGAAACTGAATGAAGGAGGAGGTTTCAGTGTAATCACCGTGTTTGTCATTTGGCTCGTCAGTGATAGGGTGTCTTGACGTAGATAAGAGTCGGTGAGGGCGCCTAGATCGCGAGCGGTGAGAAAAACGAAGAATAGAGTGCTAACGATCCAGAAGACATTTTCGAGATGGCTCCGCCCACTTCGTAGAAGACTCAGACCGAAGATACCGGTTTCTTCGGCGAACTCGTTAACGATGGTCCCGAGTCGAGAAGTTGGCTGCGAGGTGGACAATTTTGATGGAGTCTCTTTTGCTTTTATGGGATCAGCAGCCCCAACAGATGATCTAGCAGTCATGTCGATTTCCATTGATGACGCAAGCTAAATTATGTGCAAGAATGCTGTTTCAGAACACTTTGCATTAGCGTCGATTGATAAAAGAGATTCGTCGAAATAGAGTTGCTACCTTCTGTCAACGATAGCAAGCTTAGAATTTTAATGTCAAGCTTCATCAACTAGAATGGATCTGATATTCTAATCAAGTAGGAAATTTGAGAAGTGTCAGAGTGGCTCGCGAATCGATTGAGCTCTTTTATCTAGATTAAGAGCAAACAAAGGGCGCGCAACAGTTTGTGAGAAACGCCACCGACCAATGCACCATGCTTATATACGTACGCCTGCCGCCCATTTAGAAGAACGAACAATTAAGCAAAGCCGAAAAGTCATTTTTTCAGAACAAAAAATGCAAGCACAAAATTTTTCTATACTGTAACATCTGGAACAGCTCGGCAACACGGCGTTTCATTAGGTGCGTTGTGCTCTGATTCTCTGACGGTCCAAAACAAGTAGAATCGGCAAAACCGAAAAGTAGACCCTGCCAGATAAAAACGAACATGTTGGATGTTCTGAAACACTTTGGAACACCGTGGAACACAAGTTCACAAGCTATGCGACATAGTACCCTGCAGTTGTAAAGCTGACTTTTGTTGGCTGGGGAAACAGAGGGGTAAGAGGAATACGGGTCATAAGAAATATAGGGAATAGAGGGATAGGGTCCATGTCCGAACCGTAGGCTATCTTGGCTTTACTTACGCGCTGCGCGCTGCAGGCAGGATTCAATATATATCCATAAGTTTTCAGTTTTGGAATACTGCAGAACAGTGGCACACTTTCCACCGTATGATAGGCTTGTGCTTACACGATGTCCAAAACGACAGCGCGATAATGAATAAAGGATAGAATCAATACTAACCAGCTTTTTAGGGCCAGTGACGCTTGCGTCAGTGACTCGTCTGCAATCGTCCGTGTCTGTGTGTGTCTGTCCGCAGGATAACTTTCGAAATATTAAAACTAGTTTGCTGCAATTTTTTAAGAAGATCCGCAATTTGAATAAAAAGATCAAGTTCGAAGATGGGACATGCAGTATTCTTCGTTCTGGAACAGCGTACGAAAAACTGAAACGCACTGGGCAGTGGAGCGCGCGAAAGACGCGAGTTCGATCCCCGCCTTCCGCAAAAAAATTTTTGCAATTTTTTTATGTGTTCGTTTTACTCCAGGAAGATTCACAACATTAAGTTAAGAAACAAGAAAACGGAAGTGCCATAGCGTAGGCCCACGCAACTATTTTGACTTTCAAATATTTGTGCAAAAATTAAAAATCTTGCAAACGGGGCGACATTTTCGCTGGAAAATTTGCAGCTCAATTATTTGGAGCTATATAGCTAAAGTACAGCTTGCGAAACCAGAAAAAGCAAATTCCGCTTTAATGCGACGGCTAAAACATTTCGTCGACGGGTTTTGCCGCTTTTCACGCGTGCGCAGTTGCAACCAACGAGCACGCGCGAATGAAAAACAAGTAAAAACGCCGAGCGGCGCAAGTGCATCCTGCTTATGGCAGAAAACTGGCAGAAAATTTGAAGGCAGCGCAGCCTACTGCAAATCTGATCACGCATACATTCCGTAAAGGCCTGCTACCGAGCACCAAAGTCGACACTATAAAGCTCGATACTAGCGGCCAATGGACTACTGCTAGCTAGAATGCGCAACCTGCGACTGCGAAGCACGTATGTGTATAAATCAGTCAACTTGTGACCGTAGTCCTCACTAGCTGTTTACGCAACTATTACGTACTACAAACTCGTACAGCATGTACAAATCACGTGGCGGGCGAATTAGATCTCAGTTTCATCGGGCGGATGAGAGGTTGCTAATAACGTCCGTCATTTTAATTCAGGACAGTATGCATGAGCTATTTATTTTTAACCGTCTTACTGAACAGGGTCACTGCATCTTTGCCGAGATTGTCCCTGCTTTACATTTGAACCGCACGTACAAATAACGTCGACTAGTGTAGATCTGAGTTTTAGTCGCAAAGCTGTACCTAGCTAGAATCGAATATGTGTTGCTGCAAACACGTTGAATGGAGCTTGCGTAAGCATGTCAACTTCTGACCTTAATCCTAAAGTGTGTCACTGAATTTTCCTGGAGATCTTGCCTGTTTTACAGTGGAAAATTGACTTCGGGCTTTACCCGTAACCCAAACGTTTACGTGCAGCGAACCTGAACCCTGACTTTAATCCGAATTTTTATGTGCAGCGAACACGAGCTCTGAGTTTTAACCCAAACCCCAGAAAGTGACAAAAACCTGATTATTGCGGAGGGCAGGGTAATGAGGAATTCTTGTAAGGTAGTTCCCAAGAAAAATTTACAAAATTCAGGGGGCAAAACGCGTCGAAGAGTAAACGCAAACCAAGGTTTGGCTAAAGTTTGTTTTTAAAAGTTTCCCAGGAAAACTCCCAAATAGTCAGTCGTGAAAAAGCAACGTCGCCAGGTCCGCTTCAAACGCTGTCAGTTTCTCTTTTACCTAACACACACAAAAGAAAGCCACAATGAGTGTATTAATGTATATCGCTTATTGATGGTGTAAATCGGAGCGTATAGGCGCTCGAGCTTTTAGGTAATTGCTTTTCTATGCCTTTGCATTTTCTTTCATGTCGTTGCGAATATTTTTGCTTTTTGAAATTGCGTTGTTTAAATTTTCCGAGTCTGGGAAACATCTTGTACAACCTGCCTTCGGAGCGGCACGCCGACTGGTCTTCACTTGTTCATTGCTCAATGCAAGAACTACGTTTTAAGAGCCAAATCGATATCTTTAGAGAGTGCCTATAGCATATTCGAAAGTGCGCACTCGAGACAGGCTTGTTCTGGTGAATGATTGGTACATGATGTACATGTTACCGACATTTGCCGAAATCCGGCATTTACCCAAATGCCGGAGATTTGAAACCGGCATTTGCCGAAATCAAGCGAAATAAGCCAAGGATTTTATTTTTTAAAGGTCAGACAGTTTGCAGAACCTTGTGAGAATCATTTTTCTGTTTGAACTTGCAAGTGATTCATATTATTCAGGAACGAAGGATCCTTCTAGTGCTATCTATTACTGACGACTATGCAGCTGATGCTTCGGCTGGTCTACTTTCAAAAGTTCAAGCAGTAAGATGATCCTCGAAGATTCTGCGGACTATCTGAGCTTTAAAATTTAAAATCCTTACCTTATTTCGCTCAATTTCGGCAAATGCAGATTTTAGCTTATTGGCATGTGCGCGAATGCCGGATTTCGGAAAATGCCGGTAACATACACAGTCACTGGTGATTGCCTCGTGTATCGTGTGTTCAGCATCAATGTGGTCTCTGGACTGCATTTTTCAGTGGAAATGTACACTAAACCATGCAGTCCAGATACCACATTCATGCTGAACAGACGGTATAAGGGGAGTCGGTGTACTAAACCATAGACATAATGAGCCCTAAACCCTTTACTTGCTAATGGTTAGAGGTATATGGCGGTTTTTTTGAAAGATGAAAAGGCGAAAGCACACACATCGTCGAGATGCTATTATCGTTTGTAGTAAGCCCAACACGGTGGCCAGTAGCGACGGTCAAACAAGGAAATAAAGTCGAGTGCACAGTCTCAAAAGCCTACGAGATCGAATTGACTTGAGCTGTTTGGCTATGTTGACTCAAACGGAAGCTCAAGCTAATAGCCGAACGCTTATCGAATCGGAAAATCTCTCATACAGAATTGAATACTTAGCCGCGACGAGACAGAGCCGGCGTTTTTATGAAAAGTGTGAAATGCTAGAAGTATCACAAAATGCAGAAAGCCTGGTGAGAAATTTCAGAAACGATAGCCTTTGCACGATCTCAAAAATAACTGCAGAGTTTTTCATAAAAAGTGAGCTGAAAATTCGAACTTTTTATCCCGGTCTTAGTCGAATAAGCCTTACCTATTAGAAGTAGCAATATCTCGCACTGACCCCTCTTTAAGTCCTCTCAATCTGCGGCTAAAACTTGAACTGTAGGAAGCCTGTTTTTCTTCAGGGGCGGTACATTTATGACGGCACAGTTTGGGGGAGGGTAGGAAGGGGTGGAGCCAAATATGATTTTAAGTACAGAAAAAGCCGTGACGTTAGGCGGGAGGGGGTCCGAAAAGTCAACTGTTTCTGTGACCTCACAAATGTATGGACCCTCAAAGATCGAACGTCTCTGACTGCCGCTACTTCCAGCACTGTCTCTGCTCAATAGCGTGCGGTTAGAAATTCACATTTCCACCATAGACATTTATATTCCCGACAGCTTTTCCCGATATATCGCGGCCAGCTGATATGTTGCCTTGGCCGCCGCTGGCACCGCCGCCGCTAGCACCGCCGCCACTGGCTCCGCCGCCCCTAGCACGCCCGCTAGGCGAATATTCGATGTCACGCAGCTAAATGCAAAAGGTGGCTTCTAAGTGGCGCACCAGTGTCTGCGAA
>JAQGBB010002659.1:0-10513 GCA_034691745.1 Prismatolaimus dolichurus | reverse complement strand
CCTGTAAATCCGGCACCATACGTGAGACCACCTCCTTGGCCAAATAACGGCGTAAATAGGTTTAAACCGAATGGGCTCATCGAACCAAACGGCATTCCGCCAAATCCACTGCCGTATCCGTACGGAGTCGGAGAACAAGCCTGCAAAAGTTTTTGCGCAAAAAGATGGAACCTTATAAATTTATAAGAAGTTTTACAATTTTAATTTTGTTTTTGAAATCTCATCTTTCATTTCCTACGGGAATTTATAATTTTACAACAGCGGAGCTTTTTATTCTTTGTGCTTTAGTTGAAAGAGGACTGTTGAGAAAACTTTGCAATTGTTCTAAAAATTTGATGGAAAATTCTAATTGCAAATGGAATCGGCAAAGCCGAAAAAGCGTCCTGCCTACGGCAAGAAAAATAAAAAACTTTGATGTTCTGGAACACCTTGGAACACAAGCTGCTCCATGAAACTATGCAACATACTGTACTGCATACCTTTGCCAATCGATGACTTTTGTTGGCTGGGGGAGCCGGGGAGTGGGGGGGGGGGAGCGGGTGGGATAGTTTGTGTCAGCCACTTAGCTATCCGTTTGCTTCCGCTACGCTCCAGGCAGGATGCAATAAAACGACGCTAGTGGTCGTGATGTTGAGAATATTTATTCGAAAATCGTTTGATCATGAGGCTACCCTCAAACAACATGATTGCTTTTGTGCTGAAGATTGGTTTTTGTATAGATCTTTTGCTAAAAGAACTCCATGTTTTTACAACTAAACAATCCTGACGAAGATCATTTTTTCAATTTAAAAATTTGAAATATATTGTTATTTAATTTGTGTTAATTTTAAATTTTATTTCTGAAACGGTAGCTATGGGGTAACGAGCAGCGGTTAGACGAAACTTTCGGAGATACCTGTGCCGTATAAAACGTAACCAAGAGAAACGCAACTCCGTATAGTGACCTCATCGTCTGATCGAAATTATCACAAAAATCGACGTTTTATTCGAGAAAAACTGACAGATTAATACGAATACTCGCATAAAAAAGCGTCAGGCCCATCAACCCACTCACCTGGCCAAACATCACGCGCCACTCCAGCCCATAAAAGGCAAGTACATAAACGCTAGCGCCTACTCCGGCAGTGCTACTTGCAGATAAAGCAGTCAAAAACCAATCCGAGGACCCGTCACAAAGGGCTAATAACACTTCAGCTCGGTGAAGAACGTCGAGGACGACTGTGCGTCGTCAACGAAGTTCGCGAACTGCTTCTTCGAGTAGCCCTCGCACGCCGGCTCCGGCCGATAGGTGCGAAGGTTCGTTCGCGTGAAGAAGCGCGCAATATGGCAGTGAGGCAAGCGAAAGCACGACATTCGACAACTGTCGGCACCGAGGCTGCGAAACACGAGTGCCGGCTGAGTGGGCGGGCTGAAGGAGCCTCGACGTTCGACGTAGTCGCAGAACTGGACTGGACGGACTGAAAGCAATGACGTTTGTATATTGAGAGACACGCCCAGCTTTAGAATAGGTTAAAGTATGACGTCACGTGAGACAAAAGCGATTTGACACTTTTCCGCTGATAAACTCCCCTGCTACCGCCCCCACGGACTGCAAATGGCAGGGCGGCACTACTGGAAAATAACTTTTTGGGCTGTTCCTGTTCAACGCCTGAAATGTCGTGGACTGTAAGCTTTATGGGTTTTGGCGCCAAATCTATGGTTTTTACACGTATTCTATCCGAACATTATGGCGGCCACACACTGTCACTTAGCGCCACGGAAGGCACTATTTGGAAAAATATTTCGTGTCCAAAAGAGCAAAAATGATGTAGTGTCTCGGGTGCTGAAGTGGAAAAGTACGGTATGCCTGGCGATAGATCGCTTGCAATACCTTTATCGCATTTTGTAATATTCGATATGAGCGTGACTTCTGGTGCCGACTTGAGAGACGGATCTGGCTTGACTGAAAAAATACAAAATTGTTTTATACAAAATGCAAAAAAGAGAGATTATTTGTATAAATTAACTCAACGTCAAAGACAACGCTTTGCAAAAGGGAAGAAATTTTTAAAAAAGAGATTCGGAGAAATGTGCAATTTTTCAGTTTTCAAAATAATTTGCCAAACATCATTGAACCAGAAACAAGCGTTTTTCGCGATTTTTTGCCAAAAATCGATAACTGCTCTTTCGCCTGAAATTTTGAGCGAAGATATGGAAAAGGTCGATGATTGCTCTATCAACTGACTGTACGAAATCGCCCACCGTCGTTTGCTCCCGCATAATCCATGTCGCTTGAAGCCAATCCCATTAGAATGCAATGAGGTCGAACATTCGCGAAGGTTCGAGCAAAATAGGGCGATATCACCAACAGGTTCGAGCTGTTCGCAGAGTAGAGCGCCGAGCGGCATAGGCCGTCTTGCAGTGTGCACGCATACGCACACTTCTTCTCGGTGTCCGCACTCCGGAAGGCGGCCGTATAGTTTTGTCCGCCAAGTGCCGAGATCCATGCCGTATCGACATTTGGATCGGCGTCGTAGCTGCATTTCCGAACGTGATCCATGGTTTCAAACTCTGAACAACGAGAAAAATTTAGCAAATCGACTTCTGCGGATCGTAAAGATAGCACTTGCTTTCTTGCTCGATCCAGGGCAACTTCGTGCAATCGACGCCCGTAACGAGGTAGAACCTTGGGCTCCCGCTGATTTCTGGGTCTGTTTCCTCAGCTACGGAAAGCAAAGCACAGAATATATGGATAACTTCGATAATTAATTCTTTAATCAATTCAATTAATTTAATTAGTTCTTTAATTAATTCAATTAAATTCTTTAATTCTTTAATTAATTTAACTAAATTCTTTAATTCTTTTAATTTTTCTAAAATCAATAAATTGATAATTATTCTTCATTCGGCTTGACTAGTCGCACGTACACAGAAGCAAACGTTGTGTCCTGCTTGCAGCCTCAATGTCTGCAAGTTGACTTCCGTTGAGAAACACGCACGTGATGTGTGTCATCTCGTAGAGCGCTGCGGCACAGTTAGGAAAGAAGCTGCAGAGTTCGGCACACTCGTGAAACGATCTTCCAACGACAAGGTCGCCAAGTGCGCCCGATGACGCAATCGCTTTGAATTGTTCGTAAATGGAACCTCCAAGGTACGTAAAATTATAGGTGCACCCTGCTCGACCTACAACAAAGAACCTGATGAAACGGCGATGGTTAGAACTTAAATTTTCCAATCAAATCGAACTGAAACGCTCAGAAAGTGGAATCGAACGATTTGAATCGAGTCGATTCGACTTTTTGAACCAACGCAAAAAATAGAAGACCGAGGTCCGATAATTAGCTCCCCCTACCTCTGTCCAGAAATGTCCACTTTTTTCGCACTTTGACCGGACCCCCTCCCCCTCGGCTCGGACGTCTTTTATGGAAGACCCCATGAAGCGAATATTTGCAAACCAAACGCGTGTCGTGGGGAAAAATTGTTTCGGAGAAAACCACCGCTTCGAAGCGCCAGGGGGCCGTACACAACTGACGTCAGCTCGGAGGGTTGGGTGGAAAGGTGGGCTAAAACTGACGAACTCTGACGAGGGGTGTGAGGGTGGGGTCGAAAAAAACTGACATCAGGCGAGGTGGGCGGGGAAAAAAACACCAACCTAAATTTACCCTAATTGGGCGAATTCGCCCCAAAATATGACCAAAGTTTTCCTCCCTTTTCTCTAACTTTTCCTCAATTTGTCATACACCTTAAAAGCTCTATGACCGTTTGGAGGGCAAAATTTTTTTGCCTCCGTTTGTCTCATCTCGCATTGGGGCACAATCACAGAAATTTCAAAGCAGAATTTAGAAAATGGCTAAATTTTTAACCTGAACTTGGTTCTACGGCTATGTTTTGCACTTGTGAATTTCAACTTTGCAAATTGTCTTTTTGTCAAAAATTGACGAAGTTTTGCGCAGATTTGCCAAAAAAGATCAAATTTCACTGTTTTCCCGAAAAATCCCCATTTTCACGGTAATTGATAAAAAGTGCCAAATTTTACGGTCCGCGTCACGATCGTGAAAAAATCTGGATCCTAGGGGGAATATTTTGCCGAAATGAAATATTTAACGACTTGGGACTTTGGCCTATTTATGCCCTCAATACCAGGACTGTATGCGTACATTTAATTCCATTGAGGTACGCCGAAGTCGCGTTTTCTGGCGGCTGCAAGCGGTAGAGTACCGAGGGTTCGCCAAAAAGATAGCACAATTTATGTGTCGAATTCTCAATGTACTCTGCGGCATTGCAGCTCGAGTGAGCACCGCAGAGCTTAACGCAATGGGCTTCGTCGAGAAAATCGCCCTGGGCGTGTCCGACGATGGTCGGAACGGCCGGATCGAGTGGCACTCGACTGTCCCTCGAGCGTGGCGACATGCCGGGGTGCCGTTCGTACGAGCAGTTGAGCGCACCGCTGACGTCTTCGACGCTGCCAAACTGTTGTCCGATGGCGTCATGCTTGCCGATGATTTCGATGGTACCGTTCCCAACGGGTCCCATCAGCTGATATAGATCCAAGTCGGTAAACGAGATTGGGCCAAGATGATCGCCTGCTTCTGCTGCACTGGCGTTCAGTTTGGGTTCCTGTTCGTGCGTGGTTCTGCTACTTGATACTTGGAAGGCGGACGCCAAAGTGGTCGTCGAAGCGCCCGGAGACGCTTTCGTTTGATCCACCTTACCGCAGTATGCGAGGTCATCGTCTTGTTGCTCTCCAGCTGGTCGCGCAGGTGAGGCTGCAGGAAAATTAAGGAAAGTGTATGGTTCAAGGAATAATTTCACTAATAAATTTTTACTGATTTTAATTAATCAATTAATTAAATCATTAAGAAGCAAGCAGTCAATAAATTGATCAAATGAATAATAAATAAATTAGTAACTTGATAAATAAATAAACCAGTTAATAACTTAGTCAATAATTTGGACGACTGATTTAAATTAATTAAATAGTCAATCAATAAATTATTTCGGTAAATTAATTTTAATTAATGCTTATTAATTTTAGACACGAAATTGGAGCAGCGAATTCTCAGCACAATTTCACAGTTGAACATTTGCGATAAAATTAACAAAATTTGTTATTGTTAAAATTTGTAGAATATTTTCATATTCACTTTTTTGCAAAATCGTTGTTGGTGTAAGAAAACTTACTGCACTGTAGACATGTTAGATACACGGGGAGCTGGTCTACTGGCGCTGAAGCGAGCGTTTCATCGGTGCAACGGGCGTCATACGATAGCTCACAGATCTTTCTGCCGCTTCCTTTATCGTCCGAAACAGCTACCGAACGGCAAAAGGGATTGTTGTAGCAGAAAAGGGCACATCCCTGAGTCGACGTTGCCTGTACGCGCCGATAAACGTCTCGCCTTTCCGTGTAGACTTTACCCACATAGGTAATGTTATCCGTGCAACGTGGTAAAACTGAAACCGAAAGAGATCGTCAGCTATCAAAAATCGATATTTTTGTGACCCGCGTTGCAGACGGCGCAAAGGTGGCAAATTACGCCGACGACGACGGAGATTATTCGCATCTTGAGCACACGGACATGGCATATCAAAAAACTTTCTCTTTCTGCACCATCGCAACACCTTCTTCGACTGCAAATCTGCAGCAGCACGCGTATCGGGTGGCATTGCTGAGGCGTGCAATGTTAAACTTGTTTTCGTGTTTTTGTTCGAATGGTTTTTACGAGTTTGTCAGATGGTTGTCGAAATAAATGGGTATTACCCCTGGCAAGAATCACACCAGGCGGTTGCAAAAAAAAATAAGAAAACTACTCATATTGTACAACAGCGAACATAACTCTGTATATTTTAGTTGTAGACTTCCTTTGGGACGACGTTGTCATCCATTTCGAATCGCCTACTCCTGATAATTTACGCGAAGCGTAACCACCTCAAAATCGACATGCTCAAGACATGAAAAAATTTGTTTTGAGAAACAGATGAAATGCAGGCATTCTTTGCTGCAGTTTTTATCATCTTTGCGGATGCGTAGCCTACGCAGACGGCGAAAAAGGTGGTTATGCGGTTGCTCTGTCCTGACTTTCTCTGTTTGTGTGTTTGTTTGTCTGTCTGTTCCATTTGAACTTTTGCAGGAATCACCAATCGTGCTGAAATTTGGCTGGCTGCTATGTGTAGCAAGATGCTATTCATCCACCGCGTCACCTTTCCTGTGGTTAATTTAAAAATTTACACTTCCCTAATCCTTGTGTCTCACTTTTAAGGGCGCAAACTTTTGGTCATTTTCAAACAAAGGTGATAGTTTTTTCACTTTGCCCGGCAAAGCTTATTTCTTGAACTTTCACCGTCCCCTATTTTAGGGCAATAAGGAAGGCAAAAAATTACTTGAAACTGGGCAACGCCTGCGATTTCTGTGACGAATTTAAAATTTTACGTTGACTTACTAAATCGTTGTTAGGTTTTTAAACTTTTCTTCCAGCTCTCCAAAATGAGTGCTACCACAGGAGTATTTGTGTTTACGTAGTACGTGTTGAAAGTCTGATAGCCTCGAGGTATATAGGGGATTAACATTCGTCAATTGACGAAATCATTCAGTCAGTGTCCGGAGCCGAAGCGTAGCTCCTACCAGGACCGTGTTGGCAGCACTAGTGAATGGTATTCGAAATTATAATCCAGAAAATTTTTGAAAAACCTCCAGTGGAAATATCTATCTCCGTCACCTTATTGCGTTTTTCTTCTCGGTTTCAACGTACTATTTGGTTAGCCCTCCGATTTTTTCGCCCGACCGCTGGCGCATTCTTATCTTGAAATACTTTGACGGAAGTGCGTTTTCTTCAATAGCGATTTTACTTGTAATTTCCATATCATATGGAAATTCGAAACTAAATTTTCTATGAAACTAAAACACTGAGAGTGTAAATGACCAAAGTCGCAGGGATAAAGACGCTAAAACGTGACTTTTCTGCCATATACGCGGACTTCGAAAGTTACGTTCGGAAACATTAATAAACCAACGGGTTTACGTCTCTAAGTGTGCGCGCAGGCTTGGATGTGGTGTCACACATGGTAATTACTTAGACTTTGATGAATAAAAACTTTCAAACCGCGGCAGGCCAGTTTCTGCATGTGGTCCCTTTTAAACCGGAACCTCTCACAATTCAGAGCGAAAGCAGAGAAAACAAAAAGACAGTGCCATACACCTCGTGATATCGCACGTTGTAAAACGCCCCAACGCGACACGAAGATCCAAGCGATCGCTTGGGATATAATGCAAAGAGCACACAATTTTTGAAAAAGAGAAAAGTCAGATGCTGCATCGTTACACGAGGACCACTGACCTCCACATCCGGCGTGTCAGTAGACTTGAAAACGACATGCGATAAAATTAGTGTTTAAAAAAAATGAAAATAAATTTCCTTTTGGGTTTTCGGGCAGGAAAATGAAAATGAAAATTCTGGGAGGGTCGGAAGAAAACAGGAAAATGAAAATTCAAGGGAATTCAATTTTCATTTTCGTTACATTTTTGACGAAGATTTATTGATTTTTTACTCATTTTTGAACGTTTTTCAAAAACCTTTCGCGCTACCGCGCGAATACATTTTTATAACAAACGAAGTAGAATCTCGGACATTTTTCCTGAAATAATTCATAAAGGTTTGTTTGCTGGAAGGAAAATGAAAATTCCGGAAGTGACGGAAAGGAAAAGGGAATGAAAATTCAAAAATATTTTCTTTTAAAACACTAGATAAATTTACTCACATTGGTGTACCTACAGACAGTTAAAGATTACGTGACATCGTTAACCAAAGGCCTTCAAACACCAGTAGACCTGACACCATTTGGCGGATGCTTACTGGTCAAACGTATTCGAACGCTCTCCCAGCCCGAAGCCCGCCGTAAAACGAGGACCATTATCCTCCTTTGCTCCTCTGTATCCCACGCGAACGAAATTCAGCAGACTAGAGGATCAAAATAAGCTTTGCCGAGCAAAGCGAAACAAGTTGACGTACCGATCCTCGAGGGCCACTGACGGTCGGCGAAACCGGTTTTCCGTGTTCAAAATTCGGTATTTTGATATGAGATTCGTAATATACGACCTCGGAAGCCCAGGAAAGTGCTATAAGTAGTCAACGTATGTATATCAACCCTTGCACACATTCTTCGCTGGGCCCAAAAAGACAGCATTGTGTCCGCAAGGGCGTAATGCAGATGGTGGTTATGCGCGATTTATTTGTCCTCACTTAAACTGCATATGCCGTTTCTGGCCACTTACGCGAAAAGCAGTAATTCTCCTGAAGAGAACGATGTAATTCCGCTCAGGGGAAAGCAGAATTGTCTCCCTGGGGGGAGCTCCCGGTCTTCCCCTGAAGGGACGTTACCTGCTGGGCGATTTCTTCTTAGGGAACTTTGAGTGGCGACTTTAGTAAACTGCCGGTTTTGACCACATAAATCAATATTCGCGTAGTATTCAATCTCAAGAACTTCCCAAAAAGTGTAAGAATTATCTTGCTCATGGTGCGATTCAAATTCAGGACCTTCAGCATAACACCTGAGCTTTTGTGAACGAGGTCAGTTAGCCGACGTTGTTAACAACTTGCCAATGGTAGATGACAACTTGCCAGTGGTAGGTGACAACTTGCCAATGGTAGGCGCCAACTTATCCAAGGCAGGGCGTCAGCAAATAATATCTTTGGTCATTTCGGAACGTTTATATTCAACGTGCTTGCTTTTAAACTTTAATTAAATCGCGTTTATGTTTATTTTAATCAGCTTCGCGCATAGGAGATAGACATTAAAACGCAGAACTCAAGTTTTGTCAAAAAGTTGCCACTATAGCCTTTTATCGTATGTTGACACTTACCGGTATTATATTTTACAAGTTTAAAGTGCGACAAGATGAAATATTCTTAGACAGATCGCAAAAGCTCAGGGATAAATTAATTTCATAGCACTAATTTTGAAAAAAGCAACAAATAGGTCATATGTGACGTGTTTTACCGGCATCACAAAGAGCCTAGCTTTGTTCTTGACATGCTCATTATCTGTGACGATTATTGTTCGCTGCGACGTGGACGAAATTTAAACTTAGCGGCCCAACTGCTTTCTTCCTAACGAACTTCAGCACAGTTTCCCAAATGCGCTCGTTCAAACCCAGGATGAGAAGCGCATTGACGATCGGAAGGGCTACGTAGGGGAGAACTAGCGCGAACCCCTGCCCGGGCACGTCAGACAAGTAGACGTCGATGGCGAGAACCATCGAGAAGCGACACACGCCTTGAATGATCAGCGATTTCTTTGCGCCCCATATTACCGCACTTTCAGCCGTTGACGAGCCAGCGGCGTGGTGCGCACCCATCGGTGTGACTAGCTTCTTCTTCTTGCGATGGATTAGGCCGCCGATAGCGACGATGTAGAGCAGCGCCGTGCTCGCGACGACGGTGATGTTGCAGCCGAGCTTGACGTTGTTGACGAGCGCTGCGATAGAGGGCTTGCTATCCGAGCGCGTCGCTAGAAGCGTCGGGTCGTACATCTTCGGCATGACGAGAAAGATGAGCGGCGTCTGGTAGGCAAAGCCCGCGAGCCACGTGGCACCGACGATAAGGAACCTCTGGCGGTGCGATGTGCCCTGGTAGAACGCCACTGGAAAGCAGACGGCGGCCACTCGATCGGCGGAGACGGCGAGGTCGGTCGCCATTTCGGTCGGCCACCCGATTGCGACGATTGAGGTGATCAAATAGTTGAGAGCTTTCGGACCCGGACAGTAGTCGAGCAGGTTGCACATCGTTCCCCAGACGCCGTAGACCGAAGTGTAGAGAAGCTCAGCGATTGCGGAGGAAATAAGGAGCAGGAAGTAGACGCCGGTGAACTCTTTGCGGTTTTTTGCTATGGCGACGATTATGAAAATGTAGAGAACGAGAGCGACAGCAAAGATCGACGAGAAGGTGAGTGAAGCGAGGATTCGATAGCTCAACGGTTGCGACTGCGCAGCAGATGACGTCACTGTAGTGTTCGACGATGTCGAAGTGTTCATCCTGGAGAAAAAGCATAAAGTCAAACTAATGAATCGAGAAAGCTGTCGCACGCAAAACCAATATCTTTGAGCCGAGGGAAAGCTATGGAAGGATTTAACCGTGAGGGCACCTACAGATCGTGTTGGTTTTCTGTGTGCACCCGCTCGACCGTCTTTCGGGGCCTTCCACAAAAGACGTCCGGCCTGAGGGAGGGGAGTCGGGTTTTTCGCCAAGAGAGCGGACATAACGTTGATTTTAACACATGGAGACAGGCAACTTTTGCGGACAAGGGGGAAGGGGATCAAAAAATTCAAATTGTTTGCGGACGTCTTTCATAGAAAGCCCCTTCGCTTTTAAATGAAACATTTTATCTTCTTGTACGCTTAAAAGACCACAATGTCAACATTTTGACAAAGCTAGGTTTTGCGCTCTACGTATGCTTCTCATGCGCGAAACCGATCAAAATAAATCAATGCGGCTTTAATTATGTAAATTTCAAAGCAAGCGTGTTGTTGGTGTAAACGCTCCGA
>JAQGBB010002658.1:0-10513 GCA_034691745.1 Prismatolaimus dolichurus | reverse complement strand
TACCTTCCATATTCCTACCGTGCCCTCTTCCTTGTATTTACATTATACGTTGATGTATTTTCTTTTTTGCTTTATTTCAATGTATTACCAGTAGCGTTTAAACTTTTGTTGACAATTGTTTAATCCATATTGTTACGTAAACAATATTTATTGCCCGCAGTCACATCGTTTGCGGCCATGCCGGGCCACATAATTGCGTTAGCAAATTTCTTGTTTGCCTCCCTTTGTCTCCTCCCGCATTGGGGTACAATTACAGAAATTTCGAAGCATCTGAATGATGATGGGGAAGAGGGTAGGAACGAAACTGACGTCAGCTAGGGGGTGGGTCTGTCTGAAACTGATGACAACTGACAACAGTGGATGGGTGGGTCAAAATTTCAAATTTTGAGCTGACGTCAGTTGTGTACGGCCCCTAGGGGAACTGGGAATAAAATTCATCCAGCCCAATCCCGAGCAGCATTGTCCACGTGTACCAACCCACATGGAAGTGGCTTCAGCTGAAGGTGGGTAAAATTCTAAATCAGCAACGATACTCAAAATTTTACACGAAAACCTAGCAAACTAATGAAAAGTTTTTTTAGTAGTTACAGAATACCAATTTCCCTGCTGTGCGAAAGTTAGTTTCAGTTTCGGCTGTAACTTTAATCGGAGTTGGATTTTTACCTACTATTTACAATCGGGAAGTTTTCTTTTCGTCTGTGATCTATATTTTCTCCATAAAATTACAACCATGACTTGCATCACCACGCCTAACGTCACATCAATTTCAACACGTCCATCTGTTGCACTATTCATGCCTTCGACGTGTTCCCCTTCGGGTAATAACGGTATTTTAAAAAAATATTTTTTAACGCACTCATTTTTCCAGATTAGATCGCTATTGACTACCCACAAAATATCGTCGACTCTACTTATTGCGCTTTCACAAACACTTTTTTGAACGGATCAAATCGGACACTTCAGTTACTAATAATAAAGACGTAGGTGGGTTTACGTGCGAAACTAGCAAGTTAGACACTCCTCGAAGAGGTGGCATTTCTTCTGCATCTTCAACGTCACCTTTGTAAGCTACTTTACCAGTTTTCACACATTTTCAAGTTCACACTTCTTGTGTTTGTGTACGTGTTAGCTAGCAGAGTTTGAGTGTGTTTGCCAAGCAATCACCTAACGCATTATACGGCTGAAAAAATAATAAACGCATTCGTGACCGATATAGAGGCGCGTTTGACATCCTGGAAGACAAGGGAAAATGCGTCCGCAGTCGCTATTTGATAAAGTTTTGCGAAAATCTTGGTTTGATTTGCAGAGATCGCGGAACAACAAGGGGCTGTGTTCAAAATTAAATCGGTCGACAAGCGCTTTATTTTTCATCTGTTTGATTTGAAGTCTAATCGGTTCAATTCATTTCGATTAAAGTTTGAATCATTTTGATTCGATTTTGATTCGATTCGTTTTAATTCGTTTCGATTTCGATTCGATTTGTTTCGATTTCGATTCGATTTGTTTCGATTTCAATTCGATTTTTTTCGATTTCGATTCGATTTTTTTCGATTTCGATTCGATTTGTTTCGATTTCGATTCGATTTGTTTCGATTTCGATTAATTTCGATTCGACTTCGTTTCGATTCTTTTCGATTCGTTTCGATTAGATATGTCTTTGACTCGATTCATTTCGATTCGACATCGATTAGTTTCGATTTGATTCATCAAAGTCGAATTGTTTCAAATCGTTTTAATTTGAAAACTTTCAGAATTTTTCAGGTGTAACTCGATTCCGTAAACCGTTGATTTCGATTCTCTATTTGACGAACACGAAAATTGCTCGCTGGCGTTGCAAAATGTCGCTTCTGGCGGCCAGCTGTCGTGCGTGTAAACACCAGGCTTTAAAAACGATATTAGCCAGCTGAGCTGGCAAATCTCTATGTTTTTTAGCGAGGAGAGAGAAGCTCATTAGCGGCAAATCTCTTGAATAAATAAGCCCAGTTCGTTGCGCACATCTTTTAACTTCAACCGGGTTGTACTAGCTGGCGTTAAGAAATTTAAACAAATGACATGCCTCCCGCTCTCATTCTTTTTCTTGAATATCCCAGAGCATCTTCGAAATGTGTGATTGCTTACATAAGCGACGTGTCAGGTGCTGCGTGCTCCTTCGTGTGTTGCAACTTTGGCTAATAAATTGCGTTGTTAGAACTGGCGTTTTTCGATTAGCTCACAAAACTTGGGGTTTGAAAAAGTCTCAATAACTAGCTAAGTAGCTCCCACAAATTAGGTCGAAAATGATGTTTCAGTTTCGACTATTGGTTGCAATGAAATTTTTTGTCTTTAAGTAATTTTAAGTTAGATTTACAAGGAAAATGTTACAGAAACCGCTGTCGCAGTTTTTTGGTAACCGTTTTTGACGGCTAAAAATAGTTCAAATTTTATTTGTTTTTAATTGTTTGGTTTTTACCATTATTTTAATTTTTATTTGATTTTCAATTTGGCATATTTTTCTGATTTTAGTAGTTGTGCGCATGTATTTCATGTGAAAACATTTTTGTATTTTAGGCAATTTTTAAATTGAATTCTGTGCAGTAGCTCTCAAAGATGTTGCCAGCCGAAGTGAAAGCGTCGAACGAGATGTACGAAGCACTGGCGCAATGCATGAATCTAATAGCGGCTTCGACCTACATGAACAACTTCGGACTCGTCGACGACGCCGAATGCGAACGCCTCCAGGACGAATCAGTGTCGGAGGCGGACCGTGTTCGCAAACTTCTCGACATTATTCAGACGAAAGACGAAGGATGGAAGTATCTCGTCAAGTTTTTTCGCGATCGACGTCAGGAGAATGTCGCGAAAGCGCTTGAGAAGAGGCTTGCCGAAGCGTCAAAGTGATGACTGGCGCCAAACGATTTGAACGTTGGCACGCCCAGCAGGCCATAAATCTCACACATGACAACGAAAAGTCGAGTGATAGTTTGTAGTACAGCGCCTCACATGTCAACGCTTTGTCTTACGCAATAAATTTCAGTGTGAAAATGAATCAAAAATGTTTAAAAAGATATTTAAAAAATTGCGATCAAAATTGAGAAAATTGATGTAAAAATTGCGAAAATTGCGATAAAATTTTGGATGTTTTGAAAAACGATATCTGGAAAAAATGGAAATCTGAGTTGTATTTCTCAGTAGAGCCAGTCGTTTCCCTTGCAACTTTTGCGAAATTATAGCGCACACTTTTTAAATAGCGAATAGTAAAGTATTTATTTTTGAAATACCATTTACTAGCATGCTGAACCGTCATACTGATGTAGGATGTGCAGACACAGATGTTAACAATGTGGTGTCGATAAATGATAGAGACACGTGCACATGAGCGTATCCTCGCCAGTATCGATATCGGTCACGATGCGACACATGCCTCGTTGGTAGAGTCGATCTAGGCACTCCTGCTCGCAGGCGTTTTGCAGGCCCGGTACCGGACAGGGTACATCCGGAATCCGATAGCAGTTATCGAAGAGTGCATCGCTGAATCGGATATTCGCTATTCCAAGGAGGAGAAAAATTGCGGTTAATCCTATGAAAATAAAGAAAATTTTAAGAAATAGTGCGACCAAAATAAGGTGAATTTTACCCTTCTTCGCCATTTTCGACAGCACGAAAAAACAAACACAAGAAGTGAACCACTGCCGGACGACAATAATTCAAAAAATGGGGAAGATTTTTACGCCTTTTGAACGAGTTCGACGCCCAAACGGGAACACTAAAGTGCAAGAGTCATACAAGTGCAATTTATCAATGTAACTAATGTTCGCAAACGTTTTGTTATTACGAGCGCGCCTACCATTTTACGCGATTGCCGCAGTTGTTACAATTACGTCGTCGGTGACAAATGAGAAAATCAATTTTCCACACTGTGTCGCCGAAGCGCGACGTTGTCGCCTCAGTGTCTGCGACTTCCAAGTTTTGTGCGACCCATCGGCCTGTTGTCAAGAAAAAAATTTAAAAAATATGGCAACACTAGTTGAATCTACCGATCCAAAAGGACTGTCGACATTGAGATGCCATAGCAAAATTTGTAGCATGTCAAATTTGACGGAACAGACAGATTTACGGAAATTTATTTTACGCAATTTTTGAAGTGATTGTTTATCATTTTTTCTGATTAATAATAAAATAAATAATAGTAAATAAAATAGTAAATTATGGAAGTTAGAATATGTCAATACGATTGCCGTATGAATAATAAATATGAATTAGTATGATGTTAGCTAACCCTTGACTGGCATTTGTAGGTCCTCTTCACGCTTACTCATCTATTCTGGACGCGACGAGTTCGAAGCGGTTCTTACAAATGATAATAATAGAAAAAACTTCATTACGCGCAGTGATAGCGATGCGTCAACAATAGAAGGTCGTTTGACGCCATTTCAGTCTATTCTAAGCGATCGAAGACGCAGACAGGCGCATGAGCGCACAGCTGTACATCTAAAAACGTAGCTTTTGCTGCAGAATATGACATTTGAAATAATGATGTGCCTAGTCGTGATAGTGGTACAGCGGCTTCACAGTATTCCTACGCACGCGCGCTCATGCGTAGCTTCGCGTGCCTTAAGGTAAGACTATCCGTTTGCGTCAACACGCTAATTAATTAGCTAATGGCTGAGCGAAGGCGTGAACCTCTCTCACATGACAACGTGCAAAAAGAGGCAGACGTGAAAATAGTCTTGAGGAGGTTCGAGAAGCCTCACATTTTGCATTTAACACGTTTAGTACGATTGTGAACCCATGGCTTCCTCTTCGACGTTCGTCGTCCTCATTGCGGCGTTGATGATCGGTGTGGTGACGTGCTACACCGTTGTTGACCTGAATGATGAATCCTCATTTCCTCGAGTCAGCGGGGTACGGTAGTCGGAGCTGCCACTCTCCAAGCTCTCTAATTGATTCGATTTTAGGACCAAAGCGACTTCGACGCCGTTGCCTCCACTGTTCAAAGCGTCGACCTTAAGCCACCGAAAAAGTGCTCCATTAAGCTGTGGCGAGAAGGAAAGTGCAAGCCGAAGATGCGCGAGCTCATGTGCATGAGAAATCCGGCAGCTTGCCTGTAAGCTTGATGTGCCAGAAAGCTAATTATGGTGCTAGTGTGTAAAAGCTCTTCTCGTCTTTAAGGTACACGAAGCTTTGGTCCTATGGCGGCTAGCTCACTGAAGAGTTGGAATCAAATGAAAATCGAACTCATCGTAAAATACATTTTTAGCTTGAATTCTTAACGGGTAGAACCGCATGAGGTTAATTGGTTTTGCTGCTGGTAAAGTGCACGGTCACACTGACTTTGGAAAGCTATACGATTGGTTCAAGTGCTCGTCGGACTGAGCACGTTACCCATTACTAAGCAGGCACGTGACGGGAAGTTGAGGCAAGCAGCGTTACGTGAAAAGTCTGGCCAAAACCGGCTCCTTTTAAACTAGCTAATCAACCCAGCGATACAAAACGTAGGGGTAGCGTCACTTGGCCAAAAACCAATTTCTCCCCCACAAAACGTGACGTCATATAGTGCATTCCTGGCTCTGAGATGCATTAGTTTTTCACTCATCGTATCTTCTACCCGTGGCTCTGAGGAAGTAGTTCGTTCGCCTTCTCAAAACACGGAACTTGTTTGAGAGTCCCTGTCGCTCTGGAAACAGGCGTTGGCTGAATTGTGTTCAATCCACCCGTAGCGGGCACGGCTCGAGACAAGTCACTTAGAGAAATCGAAAACATGTGCTAGTCACGCAGACTTGCAATGCTTTCTATTGACCACAAAGACGTGATGCTAAATAGCGAAAGGGCGCAACAGCGCCCACTAGCGCGCGTCGCTTCATGAAGAAATATTCGCGAAACTCATTTGCAAAAAAAGTGCATTTCAGTAGGGGACCATCCATTAATGACGTCACCTGCTTGGGTGGGTGGGTCAAGAAATTTTGCACAGGAAGTGACACTACGTGTAAAAGATAGTCTATGTTTATGTGTTAAGGCTATTGAGAGAGTAGCTAAATCTAAAATTTTGAATTTTCAAGTGACGTCATCAATGCATGACTCTTAGTCCAAATTCAGATTGTGTGAAAAAGCAGACTTGAGATTATCGACTGGCTGTGACGTCATGCGTGATGCGCATGCTCGCCGCTTGGCTGCGATGGAATTTCAGCGGCACAGCTACAAGTAATTCGTCAAGGTATCCGGGTTAAAAAAACAAACAAGATGGACGTGCCGTACCGTAGGCCCGCTTACACCGGCGGAACTTTTGTGACATGCAAATATTTTTCAAAAATTCAGCAAATAAAAATGAAAAATTTTCAAAGTTGCCTCCGCCAATTTTAGAGTTTTTTTGGCAAGATGCCTTTCTAAAACATGTTTTAGAACACTTTGCAACACGCTGGAACACTCCAGAACACCAGAGAATATAGTCTACTAAGATGCTGTAAACTTTAGTTAATTTTCGATTTTTTTGTTGTGGTCTTGATGTCTTTCTCGACCATGTTCTCAAACACTTTGGACGCTGCAATATTCTGAAAAAGCTTGCGATTTAGGACAGTTTGGCCTAGCGAACAATTTGGCCCAGGTGGACAATTGGGCCAAGGCCCAATCGCAAAGGTGGAAAGTTGTCTTAAGTGAATAGGCAAGGGGCTTCGCCCCTTGCGCCCCCCTAACCTGGAATGATTATAAAGGTTTGGAAGAAGATAGCCACCTGGGCCAAACTGTCCGGAACCGTGAAACCTTCGAATGCTTCAGCGTCTAAGCATTTTTTCTGCCGTGATGTGCTTCTTCAGACAGTCTGCAAAAGCTGCCTGGAAAGTTTATCTTCTGCCCTGGAACACGCTGAAACACTCGTGGACAGCATTTTCAAACATTCACATGTTCTACCATATGAACATTTGGTCACCGTGTAGTATTAACCTCTCCACGTCTTCTCGCTTTCGATTTGGGGGTGGGGATACGGCGTGACAGTGCTTGTATGATTCTATAGCTATCCCTTTGCTTGAGCTGCGCTCCAGGCAGGATGCAAAAAATGCTATTTCACCTATTGAAAATGCTAATGCAAAAGCATATTTTGGGTTTGAATGGGAACAATTTGTCCAACTGCAGCGTGAAACACTGAAACCTCGAGCTATTAAAATTGTACCAGCCGCAGTCTCATGGTTCATTCGTATATTGACGTCATCTAAAAATTCATAATTACGACTTTCTCATCAGTCGCTTCGCCATATAAGCATACGCGTGGTGCAGCTTGCCTTGAAAGTTCCAACGCGTCACCGACGGCCCTTATATACCACCGCTGTGTGGCGCAGCAAAGCTCGCCATCTTCTTCGCATACTTGTGCGACGCCCGCTTGATCTCATCGACCTTGACAACGAGCACGAGCAGATCTATAAGCTCGCCTATCACGATCATCGTGTAGGTCAATGCCGAAACGACCAGCGCCACCGGGTAAAAGCTGACGAGCAGCGCGACATAGACGACTACGGTAACGGCGATCTCCGTCAGATCGAAGTCGTAGTTGAAGAGGTCAACGGGTGCGGTCACGTAGCCGGGCAGAAGGTGGTAGGCGCTCGTGGCTGCCGTATGGGCGGCGAAAACATGTAGAAGAGAGTGCTGACGGCGCTCGGCGCATCGCTACCGCGATTCTCGAGCGGCCGCAGAATCGAGTAAAGCCGATCGGTGGCGATGACGAGGAGCGTGAGACAGTGCTGCGCGCCGGCGGTCTCCGCGAACGCTTTCGAGAGATTCAGCATCGGGAGCATCGACGTGGTGTACGGTAGCGAGAGAACCTGTGAATAGTCAACCTGTCAAACACGATACTGTTTTTCAAAGTTTTCAATTTGACATAAAAAAAAACTACAACAAGCTTGGGAGAAAATCGTCTCTTTGACAAAAAATTATTTTTTCTTCACTTACCGTTTGTTTTCGGAAAGGTCGAAGAAGTTTCGGATTTTTTTCGTGAGAACTGAAAAAATAATTTCGCGCTTTCAGTTGCCTGCGTGAAACCGAAATTTTTCCTTCCCTTTTTCCTGCTGCTTCTTTTCCTTCCCCATTCTTTTATTCGTCTTTTTCTATCTTATCGTTTTTATTTATTATTTTCTCCCTGCTGTTAAGGTGTCGAAGAAGCTTTACAGGGTAAAGCGAAACGTCGACACAGAGTTGTGTGTCTTGATTCGTTCGATTAGCTCTCTCTTTTAACGTATTGTATGTAGACGCGCGGGTATTGTGTGTCAAGCAGAAGCCGCCGAAAAAGTGCTCCATTAAGCTGTGACCTGAAGGAAAGTGCAAGCCGAAGATGCGCGAGCTCCTGTGCATGAGAAATCTGGCAGCTTGCCTGTAAGCTTGATGCGCCAGGACAATAACTATGATGCTAGTGTGTGAAAACTCTAGGTAAGCAGCGTTCCGCGAAAAGTCTGGCCAAGACCTGCTTCTTTCAAACCAGCTTATCGACCCAGCGATGCAATGTGACGTCATATATTGCATTCCTGGTTGTGAGATGCAGTAGTTTTTCGCTCATCGTATCTTCTACCCGTAGCTCTCAGGAAGTACTTCGTTGGACGACTCAGAACACAGAACTTGTTTGAGAGTCCGTCTTGCTCTCGAAACAGGCGTTGGCTGAATCGTAATCAATCTACCCGTAGCGGGCACGGCCTGAGACAAGTCACGGAAAACACGAACATATGCTTGTCACGCAGACTTGCGATGCTTTCTACTGACTACAAAGACGTGATACTAAACAGCGAAATGACCGCAACAGCAGTCCAAATTGAGATTTTATAAAAACTAGTGGTTGGTGGTGGTAGGTCATGCTGTTCGTTTTACATGGTAGTTAGACTAATAGACTTAAATAGTAAACTTCTTAAACTCGTCTTCTTCGGATTCGAGAACGGTCGTTCTTGTTTAACTCGCCTGCGTGAGACCGGCGGCTCGCAGGCACGACTTGAGATTATGGACTGGCTGTGACGTCATGCAGTGGTGATGCGCATGCTCGCCGCTTGGGTGCGATGGAATTTCAGCGGTACAGCTATAAGTAAATCGCCAAGGTGAAAGGCATCCGGGTTAAAAAATCTTCAGTCTTAGGGTTCTTTTATATATTAACGTCATCCAGCAATTCATAATTTCGCCTTTACCGTCAGTCACGTGTAAGTGAGCCTAAAAAGCGCGAATAAGTTGCCACATACCATTGGCAAGCTGTTCACACCGTCCCTAACTTTCATCCGTGGAAGATTGGGGATTTTCTAAGTATGCCCAGTAGGCATCCTTTTTTCGCTCGCTCTTTGCCGTATGCAATAAAAGGCAGCTAGCATCTATTAGCATCGCTCTAGAAGAAGAGTATCACTCTCGTACCCTTCGTGACATGTCGTTCGGGCGCCCTTCGTGCACTCCTTGTGACAGCCAATCGATGCAGCGAGCTGCGGAAACTCCGTCGATAGATTCTCGAGACCTTTGTAAAGGTGCTTACGATCGGGATGCTCGGTGCCAGTGGGAAGTGCCCAGCAACTAAGAAATCGTTGAATGACTAGGGTAAAAATACAATGAAATAAAGGTGAAAATTAAGTCCCCTGGGTTACGGTAGCGAAAACTTACATTTAGACTGCATAGTTCCTGTGGCACAACACACATGAACTATGCAGTCTAAATATAAGTTTTTGCTACCGTAACCCAGGGGATTTAATTTTCACCCTTTACGACACACACTTACGCCGCCGTCGGGTCGCGATGATGCTGACTGCCCTCGGTGCAGCCCTCCATCTGCGTGCGTCGCTCAGCCTCGAGTGTATCGAAACAGGCCATCACGGCATCGCGGATCGAGCCGTCGACCTGATTCTGGCATCTTGAAAAGAACGACTGTCACGTGACATCACGTGATCGACAAATCGACGCTCTTACTGTGTTCTGCATTCGGCTTTCTTGGTCATCATGCACGCCTTCACGTCGCCCATCGTCCGCGCATGGACATCACCGGCCATTGCGGCGAAGATGCCAAACAGAATCAGTGCGAGCATTGTGACTGTGAAAACGAACCGTTTGGGATACTGAGTTTGAAAGTGAATGAAAAATGTGTGGGTACAGCAGATTTTATAGCTGTGCTGAGTAGTTTGGAGGAAATTTGAGCTTATCAAATTCGGTTGTATCAATAAAGCAAAAAAAGTAATTTTTTGAGGGTTTTGGGAGAAAATCACCGATACCACGTACATGGGATGTCGTCTGTGTTGAGAATAAAGTTGAAGGCATCGAAAATCGATGATGACGCCATATATGCAAAGATTCTTCATGCAAAATCAGATGATCGGGTCAGAAGTAATTCAATACCGTAGGCACCACGTGTGGGTAGCACTAAAATTTGAATAACAGTGTTTACAAATTTGATAGCTTTCAACAAGTATGTTAAGCGCATGTCCAACGTTTGCATTTTAAAGTTAAACGCGAATGGATCTTACGAGTAAATGTGTACACGTAGTATTCTTTGCGGCAAGTGTCACGCAATAGAATGACTGCTGCAACAGAACGCTTGCCT
>JAQGBB010002657.1:0-10513 GCA_034691745.1 Prismatolaimus dolichurus | reverse complement strand
CCGTCTGCTTACTCACCTTTTATCGCGCCGCCGACAGAAATCAGAAAAAAGAAATCAGACGGCAGAAAACAGAAATCAGAAATCGCCCGAAATCAAAAATCAGAAAACGACACTTTATTTGTCCAGTACTGTATAATGCAGTGCTCTGTTGGCGTGTAAAGCAGTGTAACACAATGTCACAACACAACGTAGAGTACGTACGTACATGGGATGTGTTGCTTTGGCCGTCTTGGCGATGAGAGTAGCGATGTTAGTCTTCCACGGCAAGTGGGCTCGCTTAGCCAGCTCGAGAATACTTGCAAACCTGACGCCAACCGCACATATGCAGCCAATGACCGCGAGGGCGCGCTCTTCGGCAGCGTCTGAACAATGTGCCCCTCGATGGCATTCACGCAGTATGTCCTAGACAAAACGTCATTATGCGTGCCTCATGTATGAGCTACATAGAGAGCGCCCCGCAAGAGCGCAACTTACCGCAACATAGAGCGAAAGCGTCTCGTCGACAGGCAGCCTATTCTCGGCCATGTACGACTTGCCGCGTCCTTCGATCTCAACGACCAGCTGCTCGACGGTGACCGCTTGATCGAGTATACGAAAAGCAATGCTCTCAGTTGTCTCACGCTTCAAGTCGCCGAACGAAAGGCGGCACGCGTATACGCTATGTAAGCGCAAGAGCGATTGTAAGTCGCTCGCAAGCAAGCGAAGCTCACTGCCATCTGACGCCGCCCTCTAAACCAAGCATTCTCATTACATACGAATCAGATTGTCCGTTCAGACACAATCGAGCGATAGTTTAAGATATCACTCACAAGGCGCTCACAAACGTCAACAGCGTTTGAGGGCCACTCTGTTGCTTCATATGACTCCATAGACCGAACACGTTCGGCGATCCATCGGTCAACAAGCGTCGCGTGCTCTCCAAGTTTTGCACCATTCGTGGCCGGAACAATGCAATGCTCGAGCAGCGGGAGCCATCGCTTCGCACAAACCGATGCGGGTATCGCTCCTAATAGAGTATACCAAAAATCCACATTACATAACATCTATTACATATAGTCAGGGCTATCTGAGTGAATGGAACATTGTGTAAAACATAGAAGCAACAAGTGGAATCGGCAAAGCCGAAAGCAGCATCCTGCCTAAACAGAAAAAATATTATACAATACTTTGGAACACTGGAACACCCTGGAACACAAGGTGTTCCATGCAAGTGTGTGACATATTGTATACTTCTGGTCATACGCTAACTTGTTTGCTGGGGGCGGTAGTTGATATCAGAACAGTAGGCTATCCTTTTTTTACGCGCTGCGCGCTCCAGGCAGGATGCAAAAAAAGAACTCCAACTGCCAATATGTGCATGCTACAAATAGTTGGTCGCGTTGGAAACGGATAAATGAAACGTACCCAGAATACGGGCAAGAAGTGCAGCGTCTTCAGCACACGCAGCCTCCAAGCAAGCACGTGCTCGAAGCCAAAACGTTGTCGCTCGCCCGACGTCGCCCAACTCGAGGAATCTTATCAAAATCGTTGCGTCATCCCCAGCAGAGAAAGCTGTCCACGCGTCGACGTCAAAAGCGTCCACACCAAAGCAGGAGGCGAACGTTCCCAGCCGGTAGCGCTTTTGGCGCACATCGCAAAGAAGTGTCGCCGTCGCCTCTTGCTCGTCAACAGACGTGACAGAGACGAGACGTTTCTGAGCGATTGCAAGAAGCGTAACGTTTGCATCAAAGTCACCGAGGAAGGCGGCGCACGCAAATCGCGCTACAACGAGCGCATCGTCGATCTGCTCGAAGCACGCGATCAGTTCGGCGAGGGGGGCGTCCGTTGCGACCAAGTGGTTCGCCTTAGTGACAAGGACCAGCTGGCGATCGAGACCGAAGCGGCGGGCCAACGTGTCAGCTTCGTCGAAGCGCGCCTTAGCCAGTAGTCGCGAGAGTTGAGCGGCCGGTTGCGCTTCGCTGATGCGACGCAGACGAAGCGTCTCCACTGCCAACTTCGACCTGCACCATAAAACGAGGACACACTCACATGCAAAACAACACCATGCGGCTGACCTAATACATTAACTTATGTGATGCGCTGCACTCTGTACTCTTTGTTCTCCAAATCAGACAAGCATGACGTACCCAACGCCGTCGAGTTTCTCTGTTGCTCCTTCAAAAATGTATAGCTCGTCCAGCGACGCTGGGCAGCGAATCAGCGCTGCTGGACTCTCCACCGCCACCGAGTATACAAGCGATACGTCCTTGTCCAGTTGTCGAATTTGCACACTGCACCGACGACACTCTCCAGCCGGAGATACCGTCAGAAGAAGCAGCAATCGATAATTGGAAAAATCACTTCTAGACAAACGTTTACAATTATCAATAACAATATTTTCCTACTCCGATCGCGAGAAGCGAAGAAGCCTGTCTCAGAGAACATACCTATTTGCGTCGTCCTCTAGAATGCAAAACTGTTCGAGTTTTCCACCAAACTCCGCTGCGCTCTCCACAACCAAGAGAGGAGTCGCTGTATATGTTTCGAAAATCACTAACTCGCCCTGCACGACAAAGAGCAAGCTCAGCGACCGAAAACGAAACGACTAGCCTTGTCCTTAAAGTTAACTGAAAATACTTACAGCATACTTAACTGAATAAATACAACAACGACACCACAGCACACGCATACCATTGAAGAACAGACCGTTTACGCAATACTTACCGTTTCGCAAAGCAGAAAAAGATAGCTGCCGTTCGACGATAATTGGGCAGAACCATATTTGTAACCTATTGAGCGTAACGTTCGGCCGAAATCAATTTTTCCGATTTCTGTTTCCGAAATCGCAATCGATCAAAAAATTTCGAAATGAAAATCAACAGATCTGCTACCCACAAAGCAAGCAAGGAACGAGTTTTTACTGCCATAAGTGCTAACTGGCTTGTCTTTTTGCACAGATTTGTGTAACACCTTGTCTCTACCAGTTTTCTTAGGTGCATAAGTGACAAAATGGTTTCAAAAGTAGCAAACTGCGTTAATTTTTGAGAAAAATTTCAGACTTTACAGCAAGATAATTGCACTTTTTTTGCATTTTGGCATCATTTCTTAAGAGTGCAATGTCATAAATTTCGATATTTTTCGGCGTAATTTTCAAACCAAATCGCAAAAACTCGCAATTATTTTGGATTTTCGAAATCGAAATACTCCGGCCGAACGTTAATCGAACGCAAAGAGCACACGCGAATAATAGGTCACATCTCTTTGGCACAAATGTTGCCTGCAAAGGATGCACAAAAACTAACCCGCTTCTTCAGCGAACTGCGATGCGGCTTCAGCTGCGATCGAATCGCCGAGAAGTTGACTCAACACTGGCAAACAGGAAAAGACCGCTGGTGTCGCATGCTCGTCGTCAGCTCCCTTCAGCTCTTGTCGTTGCACGCTTCTCGCGGTCGTCATTAATGTTTTCAACTCATACTCTGCTGATTGGATTTGGCTTGCACCGGCGCAAATCGCGAACACGGAAAACTTGCCGCTGGCAAAACTGGTTGAATACACAGCAATTGGACCCGTGAAAACACGCTAAAAATAGTTTTAACTGTTTACTAAAAAGCACACTGCTTGCTTCGGGCTAGCATACCGACTTTACGATCTTCTTTTCGTCCTCGCATGAGATAAATACTACTTCGCCGCTTTGATAACCAAGAAAGAGAACATTTGAAGTGCCGACGAAGCTTGAATAGATAAGAGGCACCGCTGAAACATAAAAGTGGGTATAACAACTCATAAGGCAAAAAATGCTAGACCGCTGTACCGCCGTCGTTGAAAAACGTTGACACAAACTCGAGCTCATTTTTCATAGTGAAGATGTTCACAACGCCATCCGCGATAGCCGCAAGATAAGTTGCGTTCGTACACCCAGAAAGAACAGGCACCTAAGTTTAACCGCAAAGTATGTCATAATTAACACTTACTCCAGAGAACCTCGACAAAATTTCTCTACTGGAGTCCTGCCTGCTTACCTCCGCCTCCGGGCAAGAAGCTAAATGTTTGTCATCGCAACTGGTAATCGTTGCAATCGTCTCCAGCTGATAAAGAGACTCGGCCGCCATATGCTCAATACGTGGGCCGAAATTAACCGTTTCTTCAGGGCCAAAATCCAGCTCCACAACCGACCACTTCATGATAAATTGAAAGATAAATTCGCTTACTTCTGCTAACAATTCACTGAAAAAAAAAAAAATTTTTTTTTTTGAAGAAGCGCGTTAGCTGAAGTTTCGAACGCTCGTATTGTTTCAATATAGACCGCACCACCATTGAAAAATTTAACTTCCTCCCTCTTCCTCGCGTCTGTCATAGAGAAAAAATAATTTGATGTTAGTTGTGCGTTCAATGTAATTTATTGAAGTAAGAATTATCAAGAATCTACAAGTTCGATTAGTATTTCTTGAATTTTAATGCTACATTAGCTTTTTAGGACGCCGATTCGCCTGTGCACTGATAATTTAATTACTTCGGCCTTTTACTATTTTCTAATTATGATAACGGGAACGGATTGTGGAATCGCTTCGTAGGGAGCCTTTGCCATAAAAATCTCAACTTTGTCAAATTGAGAACTTGTTGGAGATACGCCAAAAATCCGTCGTGTCAAAAGTTTTTTCGTAAAAATTCGTTGTTTCAAGGATATTCGAAGTGTTTTCAAATCAGAAGCGTTTTCAAACAAGTTTATTGAGTGTTCGTCAAATTTTTGCGCTGCTTTGCTTCGCGTCAGAGTTATCTTCAGCAGGTTTAGCGTTTTTGCGTTTAAGGACAGCTGAAACTTCGTTTTCTTTTATTTCAGTGTACTTTTGCGAAAGCTGAAACGCTTGCGGAAACATGGCGACTGGGCCAATTCCGGCGAAGATTGTGATGCGTGGTACCAGCAAGCAAAGTTTGCATGATCGGTGAGTTTGTTTTTTCTTAGTGGTTGGTCGAACTGCTTGAGTTTCTTGTGTGATATGAGCGTCGTATGAACGTTACGTGCTGTCATCCGCATCATACCGAAGGATGAAGGAATCGGTGTTTGGTTGCGGTGGGCCGGGTTTTCCCTTGCTGGGCGGTCAATTTTGTTGCAGTGCGAGACGTTCGGCTTGTTCCAAGATGGACTTGGTTACTCGCACGAAGAACCACTTGCGTGAGTCGCTTTCCCAGCCGCCAGTCCCTTTTTCTAGAGGTGAGGAGGTTTGTCTCTGCTTAGATTTCGCACGTGCACATGTCCTACGCCAACAAAGAGTCTCAAATCTCGCAGCCTACTGTTTTCGCGTCATTCTCTCTCTCTCTCTCCGAGCCGATCCTTTTTTACCGCACGTCTAAGAGCGTCGCTCGACATGCAATTAACGTTGCGAATCGCAGTGATCGCATCATGGCTGTGCAGAACGTTGTCTCCGCGCGACGCAACGCAACTAAGTCGATTGCGCCCGTTTGCCTCTGTCTAGCTTTACACAGCTGAGCGCGCTCGCCAAGAGTGCCAGCCCGCCGCAGCAGCATCAGCAGAACGGCGTCCAGAGCCGTGCGATCTCGTTGCGCAATCAGCGTCTTCTGCAGGAGCTCGAGCAGAGGCCGTCCGTCGTCGCCGCTCTCGGTTTTGGCAGAAAGGTGAGTCGACTGCGATAGTGTAGTGTATGATACACAAGAGCAACGTACACAACGTTGTTCTTGTATGCACTCAACGTTAGATGCGTGCGAACACGACGTATGCGGAATGTCGCGCGCGCTGTAGTGTGCTTTAGGCTTGGCCAAAGCGAACGATGTGTGCGTACGTCGATTAGATTTTGGTGTAGGTGTGCAGAGCATTGGTTGGGTTTTTTCTAGCAGAGCGTTATCCAGAGGCTTGGACCACGTTTTGGTCGCGGCAGAGGCAGTGGTTACTACGGGCGCGGCGGCGGTGGCCGTCAGCAGGTGGCGGGTGGCGGTGGCTTCAACAACAGCGGCTTGAAGCGTTTCACGCCGTTCTACAACAGCTTCAACGGGCAGTTCCCGCGTCGACGGGGTTTCGGCGGCGGCGGCAACGTTGGGCGTCGAGGAGGCTGGAATCGGCGCCAGCCGAGGCAAGTTTTCAGTTGGTATAGTACGATGTGATAGAGTGCGCTCACGCAGGCACATGACGGTAGACCAAGTGAGGTGATGAGGAAAATATTGCTGAGAGTCGCGGGTCAACGTCAATTGTCGCTCTCCTCTTCTCTAGTCTCTTGTGCTCGCTTTTCGTCTAGGCGCTTCTACAATAACTCGTCGGCGACGCCGCGCGGTGGCTCTGGCTTTCGCCGTGGCGGCGGCTTTGGCTATCGTGGCGGTCGCGGCGGTGGCGCGACGCGTCGTCAGGTGTCGAAGGAGCAACTCGATCGCGAGATCGACGCGTACATGGCCAAGACGCACGTCAATCTGGACAAGGAGCTTGACGACTACATGGCCGAGGCGCACATCACCGACTAATCGATTCGTCGAGTGCACATTCGTTGGTTGACTGACCACTCCGCTCTGAGCTGATTTGTACGTAGCAGACGTTGGACGTAGCACACAGGCTGGCCTAATAGGCGGTCGGTCGGTGCGTTTGCCTTTGTGCTCATACAGTAGACGTACTGTATGCGACTGCACTTTTCACAATGTTTATATGGTTTGTATCGAAACGTATAGAGTGCACGATGTACATATTGTGTATGCCATTGGGACTAATTCGTCTAGGATGAGTTGGTTTCTTATTTGCGTTGGCTCGTTGCACTTGTGTTGTTGTGACGTTTTGGCATAGTTATACGGATCGTATGTGGACGTACTGTACGTACGTTGAGGAATGTCGGTATGAGATGGATAGTGTGTCATTTCTTGATTACTCTGCTTGCCGTGTCGGTCCCGTCGCAAGCCGTGTTGCAGGCAAATCCGCTCTAGCGTTCGACGTACTGTACGTGTGTCGTTCTCAAATGTGTGTGCGCCATCTTGCACTTTCTTTGTGCGTCCGTGTGGGCATTTGTTTCCTCAGTTGCGTGAACGTGTTTTTACGTGAGAATGAAAGAAAGAAAGGCTATCTCTCGTCCGCGCACGTCTTTGCGTATGCTGGGTGTTGGGCAGAAAACGTGACGGCAGACGCGAGAGCATGCAGTGTAAAGCTGACCGAGGTCTCGGCGTGCAGCCTACTCTACGTCGTGATCATACGTGCAACGTTACAGTGGCACTTACTCGATAAGTGGGCGCAAGCAACGGTGGTATACTACGTAGCGGGTTGAGCACGGCACCAAGTGTGCACGATGTGTCTAGCGTACTCTGATTGCGAATCGACCAACTTCGGTGACGGTAGGGTCATTTTAAAATGATCCAATATGGCGCGTTGCGAAGTGCTCAGTCGTCTATGACCGTCGCTGAAATGATTGACAGCGTGTGAATCGATGAATTTATTTGACAGTCGAAAATCCGCTGCTCACCTCTGAAGGGGCTACGAATCTGGTCGCAGATCGTCGAATCATTGAAAGGCGACGTCATCGATCGTCGAAGCAAACAATCGACAACATGTAAATCGTCGAGTCCTGCTTGGATCTTATCTTAAATGGTTGAATTTCATTGAAAATAGTCATAGTAGACAAATGGCGTTATGCAACGTCGAATTTCAAAGAATCGCACTGTGAGACGTGAAACTATAGGTGAACTTGAGCCAAAACGCCTTTGCGAATCGTTGAACCTTTAGTCTAAATGCGTGTTATCGTGGAATCCCTTGACAGATCTAATTGCAGAAACGATGAACTTCATTGTGAATCGAGGAATAGTGCAAGACACCGTTGCGAATTTCTGGAAATTATCCGTGGCCCTCGTCGCCAGTTTATCCAATAGTCAGCAGTCGTGAAGCGCCGAAACATCGACATAGCTGCAGGGTAGTGAGCGACTCTCTTCGCTACTACAACAAGACTGACCGCCGACGACACGTAAACGTTTAGCTTTTCTCGCTTTATTTCTCCGTGCACCACACAAAACTCGCCTAAAGCTTTCTGCAGGTAAGCGTTTGTAGGAGTCTTCAAGTTTGATCACCCTAGCTTTCCGTAGAGATTTAGCAGCAGAAGCGGCACCGCCACGAGTGTCAGAAGCAGGTCCCGTCGCTGCCGAGACGCCTCTCTCTCCCTCACACACCCTACTGTGGTGTGCGTAGCATGTATCAGCACTGCACGCGTATGGCGCCACTCGTCGAAGTTGTCTTCGATGTCCTCTATCTCTTGCAGAGCACAACTGACTACGTTCGTATATAGCCGGGGACTAGAGTTGGCCGTTGCCTCCCGCAAGTTCGCCTCCCATCAATCATGTCGATCGCCTCAAAACTGTTAGGTGCATGCATTGGCGTTGTTTATCCGAGTGAAAACTGCATTCGAGAAGAAAGCGGTAGATGGAAAGAGAGTGCCGACTCTCGCAGTCCCAAGGTTGCCGCGAAGAACGAAACTGCTCCGATTTTATCACACCTCATTTGCTTCCGGACAAAGACGAGCAACTGTGGTATACATTACATGGAGGTAGCAATCGAGTCGAGTAGGAGTCAAGTCGTCTTCCTCCATCGGATCGTCGGCGACGTTCTCACCAGAGAGTCGACGGTCGACCATTTACCTTCGCGATGCTCGGACGAATTCTCTAAACTTTTTAACGAACTCAGACTGAGCGAGAGGGAATAACGGGCCGCTCCGTTTTAGAAAATCGCACAGAAGCCAGCGAACCGCGAAAACGATGTTGCGTTATCGTATTTCTACCGAAAGGCAATCTCGGCGCGGCGGCGAGTCGCGACTGCTCGTTCACGCGATCGATGATAGAGTACGCGGACGACAAGTTCATCATCGGCGAGGAGCCGACCAAGAGGATGTGAGGAGCTGCAGATCAAAACTTCGCCGCCTCGATCCACGCTGTCTTCGTGAACCCTGCCTGCAGCCTGTCTTCTGCATCTGTGCTACTTGCTTCGCCCCGAGCACTACCGCCTTCGCAAAAAGAGCGATACAGTAGCCAGCGGTCATTCAGTCCACTCGTCTGATCTATCCTTTGGCACGATTTTGAAAAGTGCTCGTGATTGCGATCGCTCGCTCAACATTAATCGCGGCGCAATGGAGCAGGTAGGCGGGGGGTGGCGCTGATGATCAAGTTTGACGGGGACGTAAATATGTTTTCCTTCTCGTTCGGAGTTGGCCCACGCTCAAAATTAGAGCGAGCCTGTCTCTTTTGTCTCGAAGAGCGTCGCGAGACTAGTTCGACACAGTGGAAGACGGACAGTTGCCAAACTTTCTTCCAACGCGAATGTCATGAGTGAGCTTCGGAAGCGGTCGCCGCCGATTCTGAAGGTGGAAGAAAACAAGTTCGAGATCGAAATTTTCGCTCGACTTTCGGTATTCTTGGCGAGTGCTTTTTTCGTCTGCCTTTTCGTCGCCGCCGCTCGGGTCGTGTGATCCAGTTGTATGACGAACGTCGGGACGACAGGCGGCCATGTAAATGCTCCAGCATATGCCGGATGCGCGAACGAGCGTGAGAGCTTCAGTGTAGCGACGAGTGTCGTACCACATACCATACTCTCTCTCTCTCGGGTGTCTCGAAAACAGCAAAACATTCCATTTTCTTCTTTGCGTAATTCCTTCAATTCGGGTATTTGTCTTCGCGCTTTACGAACACGTCACTGTACATAAGTCGGGCAGGATCTGCTGAATAGAGCAGCTGCTGCTTGTGATGCGTCATGAGGCAGGTGAGTTCAAGGTCATTATGAACTAGCGGCACCGGTCGGTCCACTGGCGTTCCCTCGGTGCTAACGATGCGTTCGCAGCATTTCGCGTATCACAGCATTAGCCCATGATGCTACTTTTAGCTACGGGAGCAAAGTTGTGCGGTGTGTGGCGAGCCGGCGGCTGGTTATCACTTTGGCGCCTTCACGTGCGAGGGCTGTAAGGTATGCTTGTGACTAGCTGGCATGGTATGGCACAGTAGTCTACGTATAATGACATATGATGAACTGTGCATGTTTGGGACAAGACATGGTCAAGCTAGCCAGTTAGTTTCAAGCTCTTTCTGATAAAGAGAATGGGTCACTCCAAACCAGCACCTGCTTGCCGCCTACAGTTATCCAGTAGAGACCTGCCGATTTGTTCACTCCACTTTTACTTGACATGCCCATATGACGTCGCATCGGGACGCGGGTGGTGTCTGATTAGAGGTGACGCAGGCAAGAGACGACCGTCAAGAGAGTCAACGTCTGACGTGAGCTAATGTGAACACGCACGTCCCTACCCTACGTGTGCAGCATAGAGAACACCGGTTGATCACATAGATACCGCTGACGGACGTGGGAACTGTACTGCCCGCGAATGCAAATACCGCGTATCTCAAAAGGGGTCGTTTTGAGAAAATGGCCATTTTATCAAGAAATTATTTCACTTGTTTAGCTTACACTTACTGGAACAAAACTTCGGATTTGGGTTTCCAATGCTGGGCTTTAAACCTGTCAGGATGCCAGATGATCTAGGGTAATGCTTTTAAGAGATAAACTAGTTACACGGCTTTG
>JAQGBB010002656.1:0-10514 GCA_034691745.1 Prismatolaimus dolichurus | reverse complement strand
ATAGGAGAGAATCAAGTTTATATGCGCAACGTGAGAACTTTTTTAGGGCCCACGCGGTCCGCCGGGCGAACCCGGAATGCCAGGTAACATACCGTGCCAAATTTATATTTCATTCGTTTCTTCTCATACTTATATGACTTCGGGTCATGTAGACCTCAGGGCCTTCCATGAAAGACATCCAGAGCTAAGGAGGGGTGGAGGTCTTTGAATTCAAATTTTTTTTGCGGATATTTTCTATGTTCAGCACATAAATGTCCACACAAGCTTTGGGGGAGAGGGTCCAAAAATTCAAAATTTTTTCGGACATCTTTTATGGAAGGCCCTTTCGCCTGTGATTTAATGCCATTTTCGGTGACACTGACGTTGTGATTTAGGCAATCCGGGCATCGGTTCGATTGGCCCAAAGGGCGATGTTGTAAGTTAGTCTGTCGTCTTTGTTGTGCAATGGTGTTTTTCTGGAAGAGCTCCCACAAGAAAGATATGGTGCCGATAAAAATTTGGCGGAGGTCACTCGAAACATGGATACTTTAGGGCGACCGTGGGCCGCCAGGAGTGCCAGGCCTGCCTGGGCCTCGCGAGTTTACAGGGAGTGAAGAGCGGTCGATTATCGGACCGAAAGGGGATCGTGGCCCGAAAGGAGACAAAGTAAGTACTACGATCACTCGACTAAAACTTTGCCGTTGTTTAAGGGAGACCCTGGGCCCGAGGGGCCGCCAGGCCCTCCGGGGCAGTCTGAGGTCAGACAAAGAAACGAATCTGAAGTAGGACCGAAAGGCGAGAGAGGGTATAAAGGCGAAAAGGTGAGAACTACATCGTCGGTCGATCGACATTCGCCTGCTTCGCCTGCAACTACTCCTTGATGCTTTTGCTACCGCTTCACTTCGTTTTCTAGTCACGCTTCTAATTTCGCTAGTGAGTGCCTTAGCTCCAGTGTTGTTGCTGGAAGACAGTTTTCGACTAGACTAGATAGTCGTTTTAGTGCTGTTCTAGTGCTATTGTTTGTCCACCAAGATGGCTATAGTGTTACATTAAGCTTCTGGACCATGTTGACCGTGCTATGGTTCGCGCGTGTAGTCGAATCGGTCTTGTAGCTTGCAGTATCTCTGTTGAATCGAACTTCAACACATAGTTTTGCATAATAGATGTGCAAAATATTTCAATTTCTGTTTTAATTGAAAAGGAGTTCGCATCTTGAGAATAGTGTCCTTTTCCGTCTGCCGTGTCTGCTGTTTCAAAATTTTACGTTCATTACTCACACCTGAGACCGAAATTTCACTACAGTAGTCTGTTGACGCGAGTTGTATTCAGTGTGCCTGCGCTTCTTGATGCATTGCTTGTGTGCAGTTCCTGTAGACACAGTAGTTCAGCGCTCTTCTGTTAGCATGTTCGAGGCTGTATATCTAAAGCGTCCGGAAAAAGTCGACAGGAAACTATCGAGGCTATCGATAACAATGGGAGAGTAGGAACTTTGAACAATTGAACATTACGTAACACCTAGCCACGCACCTTACGTTTTCATCTAGAACAACGTATGCAGTCGAAACAAGGCGATTCCTGTCGACTTTTGACGGACTCTTCATGTTAAACTGTAGCCATTTGTGTATTATTTGCCGCACGTTTAATAGGGCCAACCTGGAGACGCTGGCCAACGAGGCTATCCCGGCGATCCTGGACGACATGTAAGTTAGCACAACTTGATAGTGGCAGTAACAGTAACTGCCAAGATTCCATGTCTTGTTTTCTAGGGTGTTCCTGGTCCACCAGGTGAGAATTGTTTTGCTTTACACGCAAGAGCGGAGAAAAGTTGGCTAATTTGTTCACCGACTTGTGCCTGCTAACTTCACGTTCAGGTCCAAGAGCCGAGAAAGGAATACCTGGTCCGGCTGGACCTCGAGTATGATGCAGCGAAAAGCAGTCACTGATATAAAAACTAAAATCAAACCTATTCTAGGGCAAGAGTGGACGTCCTGGAATGCCAGGTCCAATTGGCATGAAAGTAAGCAGTCCGGGAGCTTCAGCTCCTTGGAGACAGCGCGCAACGAATTCATGTGTTTTTAAGGGCGATCGAGGGAATGACGGCTTCCCTGGCATCGACGGCCAGCCAGGTCGGTGTTACAGGAAAACTGATCGAGACATTCAGGGTGTGCATGCCACAAAGTCATTTTCGTCACTCCAGGAATGAAAGGCGACAGAGGTTTCCCTGGACAGGAGGGCTTGCAAGGCAAGCAGTGTTTACTTTGCTGCGCGAACGAACCGTTGCTAACTTGCCAAAAATTTACTACTTTTAGGACTTCCCGGTCCGCCAGGTCCACCTGGAGTAAGTTGGTTAGAAGCGGGCATTCTTTACATCACTAGAAATTTGTGCATGGCCATAACCGATCTGTTAGGGTGTTGACGTTACGGACGGTCAACCAGGCGCGAAAGGCGACAGAGGTCTTCCTGGTCTACCGGGTCCGCCTGGTAGCGACGGCTTCTCAGGTAGGGAGAGAACGTTGAGGAAATGCAAAGACATGTCAAGCACACATGGGATATTTTAGGTCCACCTGGACCACCAGGGCCGAGTGGTAAGTCGCGGTTCGAATGAATTCGAAACTATTCACACATTCTTTTCCGTTTAGGACCTCCTGGTGGACCTGGACAGCCCGGAATGCCCGGTGAAGAGGGCGCGCCTGGACCAAAAGGCGCCAAAGGTATCAGTCGTGTAGACTATTCGGACAGTACTGTTAACTGTTATGAGGTGCTTTTATTGCAGGCGATGGCGGCACTCCGGGTGAGAAGAGAAGCGAAAGGCATTGGGTGGAGAAGTTTTAAGGCTTTATGCGTGTCAAATTTAGGTCGCAACGGACAACCCGGTCCTCCTGGCTTACACGGTTCGATAACTTCACTATAACGCTGAACTGTCAGTATAACTTGTGAATTTTCTAGGTGCTCCCGGAGCCAAAGGCGAACCTGGCCAGCGAGGTAAGGGCAATGGAAAGGCTGAAAACCAAGGCAACGGGCTTTACGTTGAGCATCACTCTAGGAATTCCTGGCCAGAGTATTCCCGGTAGTCCTGGAAAAGACGGAAGCAGCGGTAATGATTGACACTGCCCACTCTTTCCACTACTAGTCATTTGACACTCCATCCAGGTCTCAACGGTTTGCCTGGACCCCGAGGAGACAAGGGCGATAGAGGAACTCGAGGACCGCCTGGCGACAGTGTTAGTTGCTTAATAAATATGTTCGTTTTGAACAATGTTACATTGCTTTTTGAACGCGTTTTAGTTGAATGGCCTTCCTGGACCACCAGGTATACGACACGAATTGAGCTTGTCTCGTGTCGATTGAAAATAATTAGTTTCAATCGTTCTGCAGGCCCACCTGGTGGCAAAGGTGCTAAGGGATTCGATGGACGCGATGGGGCTCCGGGTCTGCCGGGTGTGCCGGGCATGAAAGGAGATCGAGGTATCGACTGCTATAAAAGAGGGTGCTTATCGTGTGAATGGAATAAAACACGAAATAAATGAATGTCGGAAGAGATGGCTTTGTGAACGGATGCAGTGAATCGAATGAATGGGATTCAGTAATAGTTGATAAATCGAGTAAAGGAATGAGTCAAATAACTCAGTAACTGCATTGAATAACCAAATCAAATGAATGGGTGGATGAATCGACTAGTCGATTGACTTCATGAGGTGCCTCAATCAATTGTATGAACGAATCAAGCGATCTGATAAGCTAGCAAATCAGCTAAATAACTATGTCAAGTGAGTAAATCGAATTGATAAATGAATCGAATGAAATGAATAGAAGGCGTCGATAAATGAATGACTGAACCTCAGCGAATGCCTCAAGTAAAAGCGTGACCGAATTTGTCGAGTGAATGGAATTGAAAGAATCGAACACTCGATTCGAATAAAGGCGTCAAGCTAATTACTTGAACTAACGAAGCGTATGAGTGGATAAACGACTTATTGTGAAATAGTTTCCTGACCGAAAAATAGCTACACCGTTGAAAAATAGCTGCAAGTCCAACATGCATTTCGATGGTTTTTAATTTGTTCAGGCGGTGCGTGCGAACTTTGTTCACCTGGAATGAAGGGCGAGAAAGGAGATCGCGGTTTCGATGGTCAACCAGGACCTCAAGGTGCGCGACCTCTTGGTTAATAGGTAACTTTCTTCATCTGGCAAAACGTCTTCCTTCACAGGCGACCGAGGTCAGCCGGGCCCGCCAGGAGCGACCGGACCAGCAGGTAGATCAAAGAAGGCAGAAAAGCTTTGCCAACTTGCCACTCACAAGTGCTCTGTTTAGGCGAAGATGGCTTGTCCGGTGCACCGGGAATTCCCGGACCACCGGTATGTCCTGAACCGAGTAAACTGACATTGAGTGGACACAACCTTACCTTATAGGGTTCACCTGGACGCGACGGAGCGAAAGGAGATAGGGGTGAACCGGCGAGAGCAGAAGGCCTTCCTGGTCCAACGGGTATGTTCGAGCACCCTAATGATGTTTACAGTGTTTGACGTGCAAAATGTTTATTACAGGACCACCCGGACCAAAGGGAGACTCCGGATATCCAGGTTTGCGAAGAGCAACGGGGCTTTATTCTGAAACGACGTTCTGTACTCGTACCATGTGCTGATTTAGGTCTCGCCGGTCTGAAGGGCGCGTCGGGTCTTCCAGGTGGGTAGTGATGAGGTCCATCGATGGTAGAAGCGAGTCTAGAAGCTAACTCTACATGTGCTTGCTTAGGAGTGCCGGGCGAACCCGGTGCATTCGGTCCAAAGGGTCAAAAAGTAGGTCATCTAGCCAGATGGAAAAGCGATTCAATTGGCAAGTTGATTAAACTGCGCCTCTGTTTAGGGCGAAACTGGCGTTCCCGGCATACCCGGTAAGTTAGCACCCACAGAATGCCTGCGTAAGATCAGCTGCAAAAGCGTACCTTGTTAGGGAAACGAGGAAAAGACGGACCACCTGGCCTGCCGGGCCTCAAAGGCGAAGCAGGCTTTGGAGCTCCCGGCTCACCGGGCAAGTAACACGTCTAGCTAGCACGGTGTTTTTATACATGTCAGTTTACCGCTCACTTCAGGACCACAAGGAGCAAAGGGTGACAGTGGCTATCCCGGTAAGAATGAATTGCTTGGATGTAGAGCCGCGTGGCATTGAGCTTTCCTCTTGCAGGACAACCCGGACCCGCTGGACAAAAGGGAGAACCTGGTGAGTTCGTCTTATTTGGCTCTCTTTATGGATGTCAATGGCTGTTGTGTTCGTAGGACCGCCACCGCATCAGGAGCAGCTGAAACCAGGCTTGCCTGGCTCACCGGGAGAGAAAGGTTTGTCCACAGGCTGTTTGAATAATCAGTCACGTGATGTATCTGTGAACTAAATTTTGATTCTGACCATGATCTCTAGGCGATCGCGGATTCCCTGGCGGACCAGGTAGGGTCCACTTAGCGCCTAGTGTGCAAGGCGCTTTAGCGGTTATTGTTACCACTTTTAGGACCTATTGGAAATCCTGGTGACCCGGGTACGATTGTCTTGATTGCCGACACAGTATGTATAATTAGTTGTGGTTGTTCCAATTTTCCAGGTTCTTCTGGCTTGCCGGGAATACCAGGGCCAAAAGGTAGGCGAGGCCGAACTTGCATGTCTGTCCCCCGCAGAAATAGCAAATCTTTTCGAAAGGAAAAACTGCTCTGCTTTGTTGCTCTTGCTGCCAAAGCTTCTGCAAGTCTTCTTTTCGTTTTAAGCCAAATGCCTTTTCGGTTTTGCCGACTTCTACTGTAGTGGTAGCACGCATTACGTACTATACGTATTGTCCGTTTTTCTAGGCGACTCTGGACTTCCGGGAATCCCTGGTGAACGAGGTAATTCCAGTTCTTGCTCGAGTCCATGTCGACCATATTAACGACCCCGTTTACAGGCTTCCCGGGCATACGTGGCGAGAAAGGAGATGCTGGTTTGTTTCCCTCGCATGTGACTCATTTGATTCACGTCATTCAACTGTGCTCGATTCTTAGGCGCGTATGGTCAGCCAGGTCAACCCGGCTTACCTGGCAAAGACGGTACGGTTTGGTTGTGTGACCCACTGTCATGAGTTCCATCGACTCGCATTTTAGGTCTGCCTGGACCACCGGGCTATCCGGGAGCGAAGGGTGCGTACTTGGTCTCATATCTTTCACCGTTGCGTTAGCACGTACATCTTCAGGCGAACCTGGTCGTAACGGTGTTCCTGGGTTGGCGGGTCTCAAAGGAGACAGCGGTACGTTGCTTCACTGCTTGCTTACGGACATGTGCCTGCAATAATCGTTTGACCCATTTGTAGGTTCACCTGGTCGGCCCGGTGAAGAAGGTACGTCATTGACGATTCAGTGTTGATTTGAGGTGGAATGTGTCTGCTTAAAAGAACACTGTCTCTTTAGGACGAATAGGCCCACCAGGCATACGTGTAAGCTGGGGTTTTTCTATGTGAGCACAGCAGTGTGTAAAATTGTGCACGCTCGTAATTTAGGGTGACAAAGGCGAACTTGGCGTACCGGGTATGCTCGCTCTCCAGTACCGTACGCTCAGCTTTGCATAACTCTTCTTTGAATCTCGTACTTTAGGTCAGTCTGGCCTTCCTGGTGTGCCGGGAGCGAAAGGTTCGTGACAGTGCATTCTTGCGTGCGCATAACATACAATATTGTACGCACATGTGCGCAACGTACACATCGATTAACAAGAAAACTGCGTACCTATCGTTGTCTGTGTTCAAATATCTATACTCTGAACTCTGCTTTCATTTTTCAGGAGAATCTGGTCAACCGGGCTTACCAGGCCGTGAAGGCGAAAGAGGTAAACCGTGTGGCCTGAACACATGCATTTAATGGAACTTTAAACTCATTTCTGCTTTTCGTACACAGGTGTTCCGGGTCCATCAGGTAAACATCTAGCATCTCTGCTCTTCTCAAGCTATCTGCTAGAAGTACTTAATCCTAACGAATTCTCCCCATCTTTTAGGTCCGCCTGGTTATCCTGGTCCGAAAGGTGCGCTCTCTGTTCACCGTAAGAAGCACTAGCATTAGTGAGTTGCTTTCGTTTATTTCAGGCGATGAAGGCATTCCTGGTGTACCCGGAGTGGCTGGACTCAAGGGTACATTACAACCCGCACTTGCGAATATCTGTGCATCTCTCGTTTGTCCTGCTAGGCGATGGAGGTCAGCCAGGACAGCCGGGTAGTCCCGGTCCGATGGGTGTTCCTGGCATTCGTGGAGTCAAAGGCGAATCAGTGCGTTGCGTTTGTTAATCATTTCTAGTTAGTGTACGTGAGCTCTTTCTTGTATAGGGTCGGCCAGGACTACCGGGCATACCTGGTAAGTTATCGAGGTCATACCTCTCTGTGTACGAGTTGCGAACGACATCTGCTCTGCTTTAGGCGAAAAGGGTCGACCTGGTGTCGACGGCTTTCCTGGAGCCAAGGGTACGTTTGCTCAGTGTTCAGCTGTATATAGTGCGCATCGGCATTGTTGTAGGCGATAGCGGCTTTCCTGGCATACCCGGCAGCCCTGGCTTGAAAGGTAAGTCAACATAGCAGAGCGCTGCGTCGCTGATTTCCTCGATTGTCTGTTAGGGGCCATACATGTATGATATCACGTAAAAATTCGAATTTTCTGACTCCCCTCCCCCCTCACGGGTTTTCGGATACTTCTAAGACATAAAATCACTTTCGACTGGATCCCCCTCCTCAAACCGTGACGTCATAAGTGCATGGCCCTTAGTCTGCAAGCTTCTACAAGATGAGCTCACACGTTTCAGGCGATTACGGATCTCCTGGAATACCGGGTTTGTAACTCCCCCTTCCATCTTGTTCGTGCTTGGCTAAACTGTTTTCTGATTCAAGGCGAAGCGGGCATACCCGGAATACCGGGTGAGTTGCTTGTCGGCTTTGCTCGAGCTAACGTACAATGCGTACGCACATTTAGGCGCGAAGGGCGACCGAGGCTTCCCAGGCGTTCCTGGCGAAAAGGGCACACCCGGTCTCGCTGGTCGAGAAGGTCCAAAAGGTTTGGACCTTGCAGCGCTACGGTCTTCGGTTTCGCAGTTTGTGATCGAAGTTGCTCTCTAGGCGATCGTGGACAGCCTGGTCTACCTGGATTGAAGGGGCAATCGGGTAAGCACTGCTGTGTATTGTACCTACTTTGCCTAATCAGCAAGACGCGAAGATACATAATTAGCTACCTGTCAGTCGGCGGCCAGGGCTAGTAGCGTCGATAAGGCAAAAAAGACATCCCGTGAAAATTTTTAAATTTTGATCGAAAATGGCCCAATTTTGTTGGAAAATGTCTAATTGTAGTCGAAAATGACCAGACTTATATTAAAATGGTCAAATTCTGGTCGAAAATTGTGAAATTTTGGTCCAAAAAAGTGAAATTCTGCTGGCCCTTGGAGGGGTTTTTGCCTGCCCGGCTCTCAGGGTACCCCTTTTGGGCCGGGCTTAGGGGTTATCCAGCCTTGGGTACTCTACCGGACTGACTGCCGTGTGCGTATATGGATACACATGTTTTCTTAGGTCTTGATGGTATTCCTGGCGTGAAGGGCGATCGTAAGTGAAATAACGCGTTCTCCTACCCCTCTAGCAATCTGTGACGTTTACGCACGACTTTAGGCGGTCAGCCCGGTTTTGGAATACCCGGAACGCCGGGCATTCCGGGCATGAAAGGCGAACGAGGTATGATCGCCACTTGTCTCTCTTTGTGCATTCGGATTTGCAACTCTATGCTTGCAGGTCTGCCGGGATTCCCTGGGACGAAGGGCGATCGAGTAAGTTTCCAGAGGACTTGCGTGTCTAGAGATGAGCGAGTGACCCGAAAGTGAGGTCCAGTATAGAAGCAACCAAAGGCGCAGATAGACGTGACGTCATATTTATCTCCCCGAATCGGTGAGTCACGAGGGAGTATCGATCTTTATGCTCTCCTTGTCGCAGGGTCCTGGTGGCTTGCCTGGCAACCCCGGAAAGCAAGGCCTCGACGGAATACCAGGTTTGCTATACGACCAGTGCAGCCTCTAGGTGAATGAAGGTCACTAATTTACCCTATTCAAGGTTCCAAAGGGGAGCGCGGTACGCCCGGAATCCCGGGTGCGCCTGGAGAGAAAGGCAACTACGGTAAGGGCCTTCTACCTCGTGACGTGAAGAGAAGTGTTCACTTCTTGCCCATTCAATCTAGGACCACAAGGACCGCCTGGATCTCGGGTATGCATTGGTGGTTACAGGTGCAGCTTGAACGTACGTTAGTAAGGAATACACATGTGCGTGCACTGTAGGGCGACAAAGGCGACGCCGGTATTCCCGGAAAACCGGGTAAGATCGCGATTTCCTATATCTGTATGGAAAAGCTTTGATGTAAGAGTACGCTCCGTGTTTCAGGCCTGCCCGGACAAGACGGTTTCCCCGGAGCGAAAGGTGAAGCGACGTTGTTGCAAGTTGTTGTTGCAAAAACAGAAGGCTGATCTGCTCCTTTGTGCTTTAGGCGATAACGGACTCAACGGAATACCCGGTATAGGGAAAAGATGTTTTTTTCTTATAGTGCGTCATTGTGAGCGATGTATATGATGTTTTTCTAACTGTAGGCGCACCTGGACTGCCTGGATCAAAGGGTATGAGCTTCTGGTCTTAATCGAGAATATGTACGGGCTGCAAGTGAGTCTGGATTTTAGGCGATTCTGGATATCCTGGAGTCAAGGGCGACAGAGGTACCGTATTAAGAAAGTACATATTGTACGTACAGTACGTTCGTCTGTACGGTTGTTGATAGCCTCTGAGAAGGTGTAGTGTCGCTTACACTAACCTGTTTATACGTCTGTCTGTACACATGCTCATACTATAACGTACAGTATGTGCGCATTTTCGTGCGTACGTCATGTGCGTATACGTATACGTACTGTATGTATTGTACGTACATTGAAAGCAGCACTTGTAACTCATTTGCCCGCGTGTTTGCGGACGGGATGCACAAAGTGCATGGACTGAACGTATATCGCTGTGTACACACTGCCATGTCTTCTTCTCTGTTTTCAGGTTCACCCGGACTTGATGGAGTGCCAGGTTTGGCATAACATTGTACACTACACGAAGCTGCACCAAGCTTATGGTATGTATGTGCACATGTAACGTCGTTCTCGTCGTTTCAGGCTCGCCGGGTCAGAAAGGCGAAAGCGGCTTGCCAGGTATGCAATGAAAGCAGTGCTGCCGAACATTGGCTCACAGAGCCTTGTCTTGTAATCAACGTACGTAGCGAACCTTGTGCTTTCCAGGCGTGCCAGGAAGAGCGGGTGAGGACAGACGTCGAGATACACACTTGGCATCGTTAACTTCTCTGTTTTCCATTCATTTTTGCCGATTCTGTAAATATCTTTTCATGTTTAGGTGAACCGGGCATTCCGGGCTCTAAAGGTACAAAAAGTACACACTATACACTACACATAACATATATGGACCACACTTATGTACGTAAAACATATATGTACCGTATGCATAGAGTACGTAAGTACAATTTCT
>JAQGBB010002655.1:0-10516 GCA_034691745.1 Prismatolaimus dolichurus | reverse complement strand
CAGCAAAGTCAAACCAAATGGGTTCCGGACCTGGTGTCGATCGAAGCAGATCCTTCGCTCTCACGATGAGTCGATCAGTCGAACTACTGAAGCTTAAGTCGCCATTGATGAGCCGGACGTTGAAGCCCGTGCTCTCCAGATGCGTAATCGCGTTCATCATGCACGGACTTCGGCAGGTCAATGTCAGCTTTTCTGGGAACCGGAAATTCGTCTCGTCGCACACCTAGAGCCCGTAGCGGTTGCAAAACCAAACACCGATGATCTGAATGAGGTGTTCCAGACGAACGCCCGAGTCGCGAAGGAGGTGGAAGAGATTTCTCGCCGCCGTGTTCAACGCTGGGAAGTTCGATCGGGTCGCGAAGTTGCCCGCCCAGATGATTCCCTTCGTCTTGTCGGGTTGGAGAACGGCCCCGAAAGAGGTGATTTTCGAAGAAGTCGATGCTCGAGAGGACGACGTCGATTAGCTCAGCGAGGTCGTCGTCGAGCGCGTCGATGAGGGCGGTCTCATTTCGGTCATCGCGCCAGCGGTGATAGGCGAGGAGAAAGGGACCAACTTTTGCGGTGACCGCTTCGGGGCTCGCCGCTTCGAGGTGAAAATCTTCGAGTCGGACGGGAAGAAAGAGCGTTGGGGAAGGCGAGAAAACGACGGTTGTGTTCTCTTGCCGGTATGTGATCGTCGTCGTCTCGTCGGCCATCCACCTGTTCGTGAGGTTGGTCAGATCGCGAACGGTAAGTGCGAAGAACGTTGCGAACGCGAGGATCCAGAAGAGCCGTTCGGCCTTGCTGATACCTTCGCGAAGGAGGTGGAGGCCGAAGATGAAGGTCTCGTTTGCAAATTCTCTGAGTTGTGCTTTCATGTTTCAGTCGACACTGTTTCTTTTGGTCAGGCGCTTTGTTTTGACTTAGCTTTTTGTTAAGCTAAAGCTTTCATGTACTTCAAGAAAAGCGAAAAACAAGTGCAAACATACTAGTGAGTGTATTACCTTACCAGGAAAGGCTTGTCCCTGAATAATTCAAACAAAACGCAATCAGTGGTGCACGCGGATCGGATATCCCATACATTTAAAAGGCTTATTTAGAAATTCCAAATACGCGATCTCAGAGAAAGGCTGAACACTATCTATAATACGCGAATAAATTTAGCTGAAATTGCAAATGAATTGATGCCCTTGGCGGCTAGCTAGCGTTGAGGAAAAGTAGTCTAACTACCCGCTCTGTTTACAACTGAGCCGTCACTTCTTTTCTGGATTTGTGTGGATTTCTGGACATTTATGACTGATGGTCCACCAAAAGTTGATTTTCTGATAGGTGTTATGCGTCTTTTAGAATTCTTAGAAAAGATTCCCCCCGTTTCTCCAAAACGCTGCCAGCCATGATGCCAGCATGCTGCGTGCGGTATTATCGTAGCTTTCGAATCATATGTAGCCAGTACCGATGGTATCACTTTAGCGAGAGTGGCATCAATTTGAGTGAAAACTTTCGAGCGTCGTTTGATGGTCTGCAACTTTAGCCACTTTCTTCAGAGGCTTACAACTGCAGACGCACCACTGCTCCGACTGAGCTGCACCATATATCACGTGAAAGCTGGGAGCACGTATATTCTTTTTGCATCCGGCAAGGAATACCTACCGGCCCGATTTAGGAAATCCTCCAGTTCTCACAATCTTTTGTCTCCCGACGGACAAAATTTAGAGCACGGTGTGAGTAACTTGCCAGTGGTACGCGCCAACTTGCCAATGGTAGGCAGCAACTCGCCAGTGGTAGGGGGTGCGGGGGGAAGCGAAGTCCCTGCAAAAATACCAAATCTTTTCGACCGGAAAAGCGTGGTATTCTTTGTCGCTGTTGCTGCCAAAGCTTCTGTGCCAGTGTTTTTTTGCTTTCAGCTGGATGCCTTTTCGGCTTTGCCGATTTACTTGTTCATGCAGGCGCGAAAAAATTCGGCAAAGATGACTAGTCAAAAATCAGTCTTATGAAATTGATGTCCTTTTAGAAGTAAAATGAGGTTTTTTGCTAATTTTTCGAGCCAGCAGCGGCGAATCTTAAAATTCTCCGGCAGTTTTGTATTATTTTTAACGGGATTTCAGCCAATATCCTGTTTGTGTGCTGCGCCCAAGCTTCGAAAGTGATGGCTAAAGTTGCAAACCGGGGAATGTTGCATTGAATATCGTGTGTTGCAAAAAGTCGCCACTCTTGAAACGTAAGCGTTGAAGGACGCCGCGCGGGCGAGAGTGTACCAAGCGAGGAGCCGAAATTCTCCCTTAAGCCAGAGAACGGCCAGCTTGACTTGGAAAAGTGGGTGCGACCGAAAAACCCGATTTCGCTCTAGGAGTTTTTGAAACTGTAGACCCAGTTTTTTTGCGAAAAACTATTTTGCAGGTCCAAACAAAAATTCCAAAATATTAGAAAAAACTTTTTCGTGCACACGTGCGCTTGGGATTTAGGGAAAACCAAACTGCGAAATATCGCGACTTTTTCAGCGTACCCTGCATATGTATTGTACGCTTATGTATAGCTTCGAAAGTACGAAATTCGTATTCAGCACGTTCACAGACATCCTTGTAATAATGTCCGCGTAGACACATAGACTCATTTGGCTTAACTAATGTTGTTTAGAAGCTCAGTGTAGCTCAGGCTGACTTTTCAACAGCTAGCCCAAACATTCATTAGGAATTCCTCCCGCTCCCTGCTAAAACCTAGTCATAACTTTTACCGCGTGATGGCTTACTCACAGCTAGCTCTCGTTACGCAATCATTCGTGTTAGCACTTCACTTGCTCGTTCTCCCAACTATCTACTGGTCGTCCAGCAAAGCTGCTGCCACCGCACCAGTGAGGCACGTGTAGGTCTATCCTACACTCAGTGTGCTTCGATTTAACGAACGTGCGTTCTCTTTGGTTTTGGTTGACGACATTGTAATGTGCATTAGCTACATAAAAGAGCTAACGTGAGGAGGCCAAGAGAAAACGTCTTGGCCGATAAAGCAAAAATACGCGGAACGGCGACACAAAATGGGTCAAAACGCAGTTGACGTCGTCACTTAGCACGGCAAAACGTTAGGACGTCGTACCAAGTAGCAGTGAGGTTCCTGCAGCAGTGAGCAGGTCGTACCAAGTAGCAGTGAGGAGTAGCGGTGAGTCATTTTGTTGCATGCAGCTGTCTGGTATTTTCCGGTTCCTTATCGCACACAACTTTTTCCGTTACTACATTTGGTCTCATGTGATGATGAGTATAAATAAGTCGTTCTCCAGCTGAGTGTGTGGTCTTAAGTCGCATCCATTTTTTTCTCCACAATTTTTCATTGGCATTCAAGTCCCTCTGTAAATCCTCTCAAAGAAGCTCACCACCATGGTGCCAAAGCCAACACGCTGTTCCTTTTCGCACCCGATCATCATACCAGTATACCTAGCAAGAGAAGGCATTACTGTTCACACTTTGCCAATCCCCCACCTCTCGCCTACTTTTTGTTGGTCCCCTTTTGCGTTTTGTAACAATCCGAACGCCCACGTGAAATTGTTTTTACACTGACTTAATTTTTTTGTAAAACGTTCAAGAAGACTTACGAGAGACGCCAACACAGTACTGTGTACGGCTGGGCTTGGCTCGACTGGGTTCGAGTCTAACTACGAAAGTGTCACGACATTGCGAAGCATAAATGACTGGAAAGTAATTGTAGGGTGAAGTGACATTACGCACAACTGATGCGTATGATGAATAACGTAGCCCTTATATGCCTCAGCCAACAAGAAAATAGAGAACGGTCAGAGGGTCGCAGAACGGTCTGCCATCTTCCGAAGCCTTTACTCTCCTTATGTCTCCCCTAGTGTTCTATCGCATACCACGGTGTTCTGTAGTGTTCCAGTTATTTTAGAACATGTCTAAAAATATCTGGTATGACCCTTTCGCTTGTCAGTCCGATGCATCTCCACTTTGTCGGTCCACTTGTGCATTTCATGTCACAGTAATGGAAACTAAGCATTGTCCACTCAGACATTGTCTCGTACCCATCGCGCTAGTTTACAATTAATGCAAACAGAAGACACGTGTGTACACAAAACAGGCATCTTATTAATAGGCACACTATCGATCAAACAAATATATGTAAAATGAAGACGGAGAGCAAGCTACACATCGAAGATAAATAGAAAGTTTGTCTAAAAGATCTTCAACCGCTTTGTGATAAAAGTGAATTTGATGAACATGTGATCGGGTTGGCGTTTGGGGGAAAGCAAAAATTTTGCCCCTTATCCCCATGGGGCGCCCCATTTTAAGGCAAATTTTTTTAAGGCCGAAACCAAGCTGATATGCATCACAAAGAATGATAAATTGTACGCCCTGGTGAACAGAACGATTCGGTCACTCTATTTGCTCAAAAATAATGGAATTTTAAAAGAAACTTGAAAAATTGTCAAAAATTTTTTCGAAAAAAATTTCGTTGACGTTTGGAGGCATTTTTAAAAATCTGCCCTAATGGGGGATGGGGAGGGGCCCCTTTTTGCGAACCCTATCTGTGATATGCATCAATAATCAATACCGCAATAATAACCAGTACGTATGTTGAGCCGAACACCAGCGGGCAAATTTGCCGCCGAAGCGGCGAGGGCCTTAAACGCTGCATAGCCCGCTTTTGCCTCATCTCCGCCGTCATGAATTACGTCAATATTGATCACAAGCGTCGGCAGGTCAGTCTGAGGGATCCAACTGGGGTAGGCGACGATGCAGTCAATCAAGAAGCGGATTGACGCCGGCGTCGCTTCGCCGACACGGACACGAAACTCGACATGACGAAGCTTTGCACACCCGTTCGCGAGAGCCTCGATTGCCGAAGTTTGAAAAGGCATTCCTTTTTCAAGATTAAGAAGCCGAAGCGACGCGCCAGAATTTCGAGCAAGCTCCCGAACGAACTCGGTGACCAACGACGGTGCAACCACGTCTGCTGAGTCAATGCTCAAGCAAAGGTCAGCAAGCTTTGTGAGGGAGCCGAGTGCGTTGAGTGCTGCCGATTGTAGATCGATATTGGAGGAAAAGCGCAAGCGGAATCGGAGAGCTTCGACGAGAGGAGAACGCTCACAAATTGTCACTATCTCCATCTCATCGAAGACGACGCCGGTCTCTATACGAAGCTCTTTCATCGACTCGAGTGCGATGACGCCACTATAGTCGATGCGGTTTTCATAGTTATAGTGGAGCTCGATCGACTTGAGGTTGGGACATCGCTCAGCAATGACGCGAAAGATGTCCACCTTGCTTCCATCCTCAGTGTAGAGACCATAAAGGCAGACGTCCCTGAGCGAGGGTCGATCGGCAAAGAAGCCTTCTATCTGTGTGGCATTTTCAAAGCGTCCGATCAGTCCGCGAATCACCTCGATTGAGACAGGAATGCTCAGAAACATAGACGCTGATGCATAGGCGTAATTTCCATCTGCAGCGCTGACTGTGAGCGTTTTCAAGCGAGAGAATGAATCAAAGTAAGTGTCCAATGTCCGATAACCGTGAGCATACTCGAAAACAAAGTTTATCGTCTCGACATTCGGACATCCTTGGGCGATTGAAAGAAGATCGCCAGTCCACTCGTTCACCGGAATAAACTTCGGACGAATCGTCAGTGATCGGAGACCGTCGCCGATTCGATTGACGCAAATGGCGACCAAGGGCACCGTTTCCTGCTCGTCGGGATCGTAGCTCATCACTGTAAGACACTCAGTGTCGAACGAGGTGACTCGCTTCCAGTACTCGAACATGAGCATGCGAAGTCTGCACGGATAATGTGATCAAACTATCAAACAAGTAAGTCGGTAGCCGAAAAATGCACCTTCTGCAAATTCAGATACCAGGTATGATATGTATAAGGCGAAATTGCGCAACAGGCCAAAACAGGGGTGTGCTGGTACTATACAGTGACAGTACGACAAGCACGCAAAGCGTTGTGTACGCAAACATGTATGCCGTATAACTAATCGATAATTCTGCGCGCTCAATGATGAGCTCAGTGCGTTCCACATTTTTGAACACATTCTTCCAATAGAATGTCGGAGAGAAAAAGGATTCAAATGTCCCTAGATCTTATTGCACAAATGCTTTCAACTTTTGATATTTTTAAAATCAGTCCACTAAAACAGAAATAATCCCCGGACTAACGCACGGAAGAACATGCAAACAGTTAGCTATCTTTCTTACACGCTCCAGAAGATGCAAAAATAATTGACTCAGAAATTTCATCTTCGTCGACATTTTCCTCACCTCTTGTTTGTCATCTCGAGTCGGATTCGATCTTTCACCCAAAGCATCTCAAAGATCGCTTGCCAGACGTCCACACTGGCGAGGAATGGATCGATAACCTCCTCACTTGCAAACTTGACTGTTGAAGAAGAAGACATCATTCCGGTGATTAATGCCGATGATCGGGCGTTTCTGTTCTGAAAATGTAATGCACTAATATGTTCTAGCCAGGAGCGGGACAGGAAAATTCATACGGAAATCGGTAAAGCCACGTCAGCGGCACCACCGTCTAAAACGGACGTAAGCTTCTCTTTAGCAATGCAACAAACGTCATCCCACAACCACGACGTACCTTTCACATCACCACCTTCTTCGTCTTTCTTGGTCTTGGTGCCCTTCTTCTTCTTCTTTGTTCCGGAGAACTCATCAACGCCTTCGGCCATCGTCTCTAGCTCTGCAGACGCGGCGTCCGCCACCTGTAAATAAACCGCGCTGTCAAACAAATAAAATTGCTGCCCTTCACTACCTCTTCATCTCCCTTTTCTTTGCCCTTTTTCTTTTTCTTCTTGCCCGTAAACTCAGGGTCAACGTTCTCGTTCGCTGAAATAGCGTTCAATGGGTCAAAACAACCAAAATTGAATAAATCCTAACATTTCGCCTCACTTGGCATCTCCGCTTCTTTGTTAGTTTTTTCTAGCTCCTTCGAAATTTCCGGCGTCTTCTTCTTCTTCTTTTTTTTCGTGTCGAAAGTCTAGAAGTAAAAGAACACATTTGCTGTACGTACTGTATGTAGCGTACGATTTTCACTCACCAGTTCTTCACTCATTTCTTGTTCGCTAATATGGAAATAGAAGTTCAACCAACAGATATGACTTGGACAAAGTTGCGCAACAAAAATTTATTCCCGAATATGATTCAAATCGCTTTGAAACAGAAAATCTAAACGATCACAAGCGCCCAAAAACTTGCGTCAGAAACAAACCTGCCAATGTGGGCGGGCCACCGCAAGAATATAGGGCGATACCAGAAACTACGTACGTCATCGCTGCTGCAGCACGTATGCGTCGGTGACAAAACTTCGAGAAAGACAAGACCTCGACAAACGATTTATTATAAATCTTTTAACATTTTAAACTCGAAAACAAATATCCCAACGTTAACACGTCGGCTGCTAAAAAATTGTTTTATTCAAGTGCTAAAATCGCCTGCAGCGTCCTTTATCGCCACTAAAGAGCAGAGCATCTGTGACCATAGCTTTACTCGACGCAAACTTTTGGACCCAAACGCGATTGCGAAATACGTACACTTTTTCACACGTGTGTTAAAAAACTTGGAGGAAATTGAAATCGAAATCTCTTGCGAAAAACATCGTTTATTACACGTTGAACGTTACCTGGTCGAGTTCGTCCGGGTTTAGTGACATACTGCCTTTCACAAACTCAGAAGTGTCCACATGGTAAGAGGAACGTTGTTGACTTAATTTCGTGACTTTGTATCGAAAAAATTTTTACGCTGCTTAGTGTAGCTAGTCTACTGGAATCTATAGCTGGTTTGTAAATACGTCAGTTGTTTTTAATTTAGGCGCGCCATTTTAAACAACAGGAAATTGACGGTAGGGCAGTCGGCACGCAGTCGCACAGTAGATAGCGGGGGTACATTGCCGATTGCGTGTTATTTGTAGAGTTCAAGGAATGTTTTAATCTATATGCACACAAGGGAGTGATCGACTCTTCTGGACTTCTTCGCTTTGTATTGCGTTCGCTTGGCTATAGGTAAGCTGACGTCTGTATTTCAAAACCATTTCTTTATTCTACTTGCGAGTATGTCTGAGTTCTTGTTGGGCTCCCGCAGATAGTGCATTCAGGTGCCGATCGTGACTGAAGATTTGCTTCATTTTAGTCCAACTGTGGATGAGAGTGAAAAGTTGTTTAAAGAAAAAAGTTCGTTGTCTACGCTTCAGTTCTTCAGCATTTCACTTTCGAACGCGTTCCCATCTTTTTTTTCTAGCTAGAAAAATTGATTTTGCGGCATTTCTCGACATACTCCATCAATACTCGCAGAAGGAGCCTCCATCGAAAGAAATCCTAGCCGCTTTTCGCTCGCACGATCGCGCTCGGCGTGGTCAGATTTCGGCTTTCGAGCTGAAATCTATTCTAACCGGTCTTGGCGAGAAGCTTACAACTCAGGAGGGTAAGTCACGACTATCGTAGTAGTACCTTTAAATATTGCTCTGACCTGTGCGACAGACAATTAGTAAGTTAGTGATAAAAATATCTTTAAAATCAACTAGAGTAGTCGCTCTAAATTTGAGTTCTCTGACTTGGATGTTTTTCTAGCTGCGTGTTTGTCATAAGTAGCACCTTACACTCCCCTCAACGCAGCGTTTATGCGCTCATTACTGCCCACCGCACCTTCGATTGGTAGTCGTATACTCTATGTGTTTTATATCCGTCGCGCATACATACAGTACAATGTACACGTGACCTTGAACGCATTTTATCATGAATGTCACATCGCATTGTGCGTGCTGTGCCTCATTTGCAGTGTGTCTTTTCCTTCCAGTCGATGCGATATTCAAAGAGGCGAACATTCCAACCAGTGGCACAATTCAATACAGTGATTTTGTGAAAGTCGTCTCCACACCACTCCCGGACTACTACTAGACATCACGCGTGTCAACAATCCTTGTGCATGTGAACGGGCCAATCTCAACTCCCAATGGAGCATATTGCGGTTTAACTCTTTACTGTCTGTGCTGTGCATTTGATTGTCATTCCATTTCTATGCATACGTAATAGCGTCTTACAGTGTAAGTTTGCTCTTCCAATTTGGTGGTTGTGATTTCTGCCCTCACTTTCTGCGGGAATGCCTTCGCATTCTCTCCAGTTATCTCCTCGTGCAATATGTATGATAAAAATTCGAAGTATCAACCGGAATGTACCGAGTTTACATAGTGAGTGAGCAAAACGTACTGTATCAGAAATGAGGACGGGAGTCAGGGTGGGTTTACCCCCCTCCCGGCGGGCCGAAAGAATTTTTTCGCCGATCGCGACGTTTTCACACAGCTTCATCATTTTTTGCTAAAATTCACCAATTTTTCGCGCCGCTCGCTGTGTCACATCGTAACATGGGTACGCTTGTCGAAAAATTTTGTCTCAAAAATATTTAAACTGATCAGAAAAAAAAGAGATCGAGATGAGCTCGAATATAGCCTCCGTTTCGCTGTACTATGTTCCTGTGTTGAGTTATAAGCGTTGAATTTTTGAACCCCCAGATGCGTTTTCTGCCTCTGCCGATCCTATTTTTACTCCCCCCTGGAAAATTTTGCTCCCTCATACCTGCACTGTATGAATGCATGTACACTTTTATACCTGTCAGTTTCATGAAAGCCTCAATAGGTACCGCTCCAAAATAAGCGAACACACTCTTACACATACAGGCACCGAATATTAATTATCATAGTATATAGAAATTTGCAATGCTGAGTTAAATGTGCAAGAACAGGACACGGCAATGTTACTATCAAGAAACAACCTAGGTATATACACACTGTTGAAAGTCCAGTCATAACAAGCAGAAAAGCAACATTAATATCACAGCCAATGGTCGGATGTCCCGTTGAGTGCGGATCACGAAAGCTTAATGTAGTTTGGTGGTGCAATCTTCTTTCGAAGAAACTTGAATATATAGAGCGGAACACAGCTGACCTAAAAAAAAGATGAAGGATATAAACATAATGTACTGTACATTCGTCACACGTACCAATGTAATAACTGTTGTCTTCCAAAGAAACGACAAAGTCTTCACGAAGTCGATATCTGAAACACAACGCGTCAAACTCAAACCTGTGCGAAGCATCTCCCGTCATGCATACCAAACACATCTTTGAGAATGAAAAGCGATAGTGTATAGATAGCAAGCGATGCGATCTCCGCAACAACCATCGCCCAATGCCACGTGTGGACAGTGAGACCGACCATAATGAGTTCGGTGAGCTAAAAGCAGTCAAGTTTGCACTCCATCTACAACACACAAGACAGAGGCCACTCACAATGAGTGCTGTAAATGTAATCGTAACGATGTGGAGCAAGTCTTGGTCGAAGAGAAGAAAAGCGCCGTACATGATCACCGCGCCTGAACAGAGAAAACACTCAAAAACTACATGCGTGTAAGACATACATCGTTTCAGCTACGAACGATGCAGCAATACGCGTACTAGTAGAAACAGGGTTCCTACGCTGCGTATTTTTTGCGTATTTTGCGTATTTTTGCGTATTTCCGGGAATGTGCGTATTTTTTGC
>JAQGBB010002654.1:0-10518 GCA_034691745.1 Prismatolaimus dolichurus | reverse complement strand
CCTTCGGACGTCATTTTTTCGATCGGCGTTCCTCATCGGCCGCTAACGATATTTTTAGCTCTAAGCAACGCTGCGCCCTGTTTTATACATCATTCGAAAGCTGAGAACAAGGGGAACAACTTTTGTGCATGTCGGACTCAAGCCGACGAGGATGACCAGCCGAAAACAACTTTTGAACATCGCGATATCGTGTTCAAAATCGAAAACGCGTACACGCAAAGCTAAACGTAAAGCTGTGGCTACGAATGTTCCATTCTCATTTGATATAAACAGACAATCATCTACGATACCATAGCCAGAAGATGCATTTTTCGGCTTCGCCGATTCACTTGTCTCTAGCTAGCGGCCAATGGACCCACACACGCAAGCTTCGCCTTCCTTGGTGAGCGGTGTTAAAGCCCAAACACGGCGCGTATAGATCTCAGAAAAATTTCACAACATCTTTCGCCGCAGCAAATGGAGGGCGGCTAGGTACGTTTGAGAATCGCTTTGAAAAAATTTTGAAAAAATGCTGACGGACGGGAGCCGCCGTAAAAGTTTCCCCACGCAGCAAAATTACGGTAGATTGCATCGACGCAACGCTGGAGAGAGAGAGGGGAGAAGCAGCAAAAGCAACATTGACGTTGCTGTGCAAATTAGCCTGCTGTTGGGCTTTCTCAGTGCAAAAAAATGGCCAAGTGCCCAAAGTTGGCTGCACAGTCAACACCGATGCTGCTTTTGCTCTTTTACTTCATCTCCCCGTGCTTTGCTGTGGATGCGAGTACCGTAATTTTGCTGCGCTTGCACTATTTCGGCGGCCCGCCTGCCCGATAGGTACAGCTGCGAAAAAAGCCCCAAAGCAAACGTTGTACAACTCATCACCACTCATGCAAAAAACGCCCCTAGAACGAGATTCATTATGCGCCGTGTTTGCCTAACAGTCGCAATAAATGGGGAGATTCACAGTAGCAAAACTCAGAAGAAAAGTGACAGATCCAGAAAAAAAAGTAACAGATCCGAATTTCTGATTTGCCAGATCGTGCACCTGTGAATCTCCCCAAAAGGGTTTTTCTTCTGAAATGCTCTCCAAGTTAGCGGATTTGCTGTTGACAACCTCGAATACCGTAATTGATTCTTCAACGGCGTTGTTTCAACATCGAATAGTTCGGTTAACACCACGGAAGGCGAAGCTTGCGTGTGTGAGTCCATTGGCCGCTAGGTCGCTAGAATCCACAGAGCGAATGTAACCAACAATGGACAACATAAACTGCATTTGTCTGCGTGCAAATTTGGAATGGGAAGTCTCATTGCACTCGACCCCCATTGTTGTTTTCCTCGATTTATCTGGCTCAGTCTTCTTCAAACGTTCTTCGATGAGGTGACTTCCGCACATGATATCATGATATCATATTTTTGAAACCCTCCTCTTCCCCTATCATACTGTAGTAAAACTCAAACCCCTCTCCCTCCCACCTTATGATAGCATAAATGTACAGCCCCTAAGTGCGCCGGCTGCTGCAAAGCGCTTCCGCGGTACAAAGGAAAGAAAATGCAAGGTGGTGAGTGCAGCTGGGCGTCAGAAAACACATTTGTTTGCAAGTGTCGTTCAGTGGCCCTCGGCAAACGACGTCGACGGTGGTGGGAAGAAAGCTGAACGCGATGGGTGATGATGAAAAAAAGAAAATAGGAACAATGATGAGAAGCGAATATGTATGTTCAATGCGACAGCGTTGCCACTGAACAATATGTTTCGTTGCTCGGCTTTGGAGAACTTGTTGCTTTTGAGTTTTAATTAATTTTTCTTTTTTTGTGATTTCGTTCTGCGTGTAAAGCGACTTCTTTGCTGAAAGCATAATGTATATGCTCACAAGTGCTTCTGCTGCTGCTGAATATGAAATGAAGATGACGCAAAACTTTGACCACTGTGTGCTGGGCAGTGAGAACAATTGCCCATCTTTGAATGTTTGATTTGCTCGTCTTTACCCGTTATTTTTGGGGTCAAATGAGGATAAATTTCAAGACCTGTAGCACGAGTTGAGGTCATCCGATTTCGATAGCGTTGAAGACGCTGGTCTTAAAATTGAACATATTTCGATAATCAAAACAGGGGATCAGAAAGAACACTTGTGTTCAAACGTTTCTCTGGCGTCTCTGGCAATCTAGCACACGACAATTCATGGAGGCTGATGATGCCTTGCTGGATTCATGCTAACATCCGGACGAGTAGCGAAAATACGTGGGACTGAGAAACATTAAAGTGATGATTTTTTGAGAAATAGACAAGTAGAGGTTCGGCGCGCGGTCCAAGTAGAACAAAAAAAAACAAAATAAATTTGCTGTATAATCCAACATGTTTTACAATTGCGTTGCATATATGCTACACACTACACTGGTTCAATTCAACTTTTTCTGAAAGCCAAAAATTTTTCAGCCATCATAGCAAAAGCAGAAAGCGCTTTCCCGGCCAAAAACAACCAAAACGCTTCGACAATATCCATGCTCGAAATCGTATCGTCCTCAGCTACACCTTGCATTCGCGCTCGCTTCGTCGTTTCGTATTTTCGTCGATTGAGCTCAACTTCAGCCGCATGAAATCCGGCGCCGATCAGCTGATCGACCTTTCGACGAACGACGTTCGCTCGCGACGAGAACGCCAGCGCGCTGAAGATGGGCAGCTGGCCTGGAATCTTGATGCAGGCGAACGCGTCCGCTTCGTGTCGGTCACATTCCGAAAGAAAGTCCTGCTCCAGATCGATCGTGAAATAAATTCTGTGTCCGTCCTCGCCGCTGAAGCGTCCTATATCGCTGCAAACTTGAGTACCGTTATCACGTAGAAGCGGCCGATTTATTTTCAGGGCGTTCCTCAACGCACGAACATCTTCGTTTTGTGACGTATTTATAAATTCGAATCGATAATCGTCCAGCGACGAAATGATAAGCGCGTAGTCGCCACTCGCAACGCGGTCGCTTAGTTGGTCGATTGCAGGCGCGTCAACGGTTCCTACGCTAGCGTAGGTCGTAGTGGCGGTTAACTTTGCCGAGTAAAATGCACAAATAGCACCACTGAGTGCCAACTCGAAAAGAAAATCGGCGATCAGATTTGAGGGTATTAGCTTGCGATGAAGGTAGTGTTCTGCTCGCGAAGTTACGAGCATGAGGGCGAAAAATGCGACGAGAAGTCCTAAAGCCGCACACCAAACGTCGGCGCTGAACGGATGAAGAAGGAAGCCCAATCCAAACGCCGATGGTGGAGGTGGCCTCTTGACGCAGAACGAGAGCGCATCGAAGGAAAACGGATACGAAAAGCTCATGACGGAGAAACGATTTTCGTTCAGAACGACCGGAAAATCTATCGTATCGAACACCGACGCACGCAACGCGGAGGGCAACGACGTTGGATCGGAGAGATTCGTGAAGCTATTCGGAAACTCGAACATAACAGGCTTTGCGCTATAGGTCAGGGAGCGAAGCGCCGGCCCAACCAGTGTGTAAAATTCATTCATAAACGGGAATCTGCTTTCAAAGAGCTGCGCGAAAGACTCTGCGCTCGAGTTGCTGCAGAGATATGTGCAGCCAATTCGAAAGAAATTGTCCTTTTCCATCGTCGACGTACATGAAGAATTGCAAAAAAGTTTGCAGGCATTCTTGCTCTTAATTAATGTTTGTCTTTGTTTTCAGCGCCGCTGATCGATACTAACAGTTTGGTCTGACTTTGTTGAGAACATATCAATTTTAAATTTGCAGAACTGCTACTTATCCTTTGCGCACAGCAGCTGCACTTAGAACTGATCACGTCACACTGCGTATGTATGTGTACATAGCGTCTTGGAGAAAGCAAACTTATTAGCCAGCCAAAGTTTGCGCTTACATTGTCAGTGGCATATGAAACTATTTCATTCATTGCTTTCTTATTGTTTATAGGCTACATTTAGTGTACTTTTTAAATTGCTTATGCACGTGACCAAGCAAGAGCAAGACCGAATTAACAAGTTCGCCTAAGTTCGATCCGCGAAAGTTGACGTTTTGGTGCACCGACATGCAAGGACTTCCCCTGCAACGAGAATTGCCTGTTTAAGCTAATTGAAACTTGCGCTTTGGTGATCGGTCGCCCGTGGTTACCACGCGCGATCATGGTGCTACCCCGTCAGCTGACACACGGGACACGCAGGCAGCTGAAATGTTTTATTGAAAGCGTGTGTAGTTGAGCACCTGGCCTTTTAGCCTCACTGTCGCAGTAGCAAGTTGAAGCACCGTGGCATACCCAGGCAAAAGTTGCATAAAATGATGCCGAATCATCACAGGGTAGACCTACAAAAGGCTAGGGAGAGGTTCCTGTTGAATATGAATTCGCATAGCGTAGACCGACAAAAGTTCTCCTAAGCGTTTTAAAGCTTCGAAAGACGCCGCTTGCGCCACGGTGGACGCAGCGGGCTGCCCGGGATATTTCCTAAGGCCCAATCCATGGGCTGCATTAGCGCGCAGACTCTAATAAACGCGCGGGGGTCCAGGGATCAAATTAAATTAACACGCACCCCTAATAAACGCGCACCCCCCAAATGTAGCGCGAGCATGCCTTTAGCCTCAGCAGAGCCTTCGAAAACGGCGAGGTTTTATGATGTCCAAGTCTGAGCTACGTATGGCATTAAAACTTTCTAATAAACGCGCACCCCCTGGAGGCTCCAAAATAATAAACGCGCAGCGCGATAATTAGAAGAAACAAAATACTTGTTACTAGTCACATGCTGGTAAAGACGGTACTATCTATTGTGAGTGAATTTACGGTGAAGTGCTGCTTATTCTTACCGGATTGCATGCATATTAGTTACGCCTACGTTTACATATTCCCTGCTTGCTTGTAGTAGGTACGATGAGGGATGTTAGCTGTTGTGCTGCTGCTTGCCGGTGTATACTGTACCGCTCTGGTTGCCTCGTGTGAGAGTAGTTTCCGCTTTACGATGATCGTGAACATGTCTGCTTCTCTTGATGACTGGCACTCCTGGTAGCAGTGAACGAAACCATGTTCGGTCCGCCCACTGTTCGAGGAGTTGACTTGTTCGAGAGCTGCTCATTGTTCTCTATTTCTGTTCGTTGATCCCACGATTAGCTGCTGTTTCGTCTAGCTCTGTCCTTGCTCCGAACATTCTGCTAGTGAAAGCGCTGCGTGTCCAGCTATCCCATTTTGTGCTCTGTCACTCTTCGTGAGGTAGTCAACGAATGCACATCGTGTCCTTCATCAGCCATACGTCGGTACTTTCGTTGAAGCTTCAACGCGATTCACAGCTTCTGTCGTGCCTGGTACAAGGCTCCGCCGATTAAGGCGCACCCGACTTCTGCTCATCAGTGAACGCAGTAAGTCTGTAGCTAGTTACGTCTCTGCTCTTGCTGGAATGCTTGCTGCAACAGCACCAAGAGTGCCTTCTCTGCCTGCAGACTGACGTTGGCTTCATCACCTGGCTCGAACTGCGCAGTTGACATGGCGAATCTGTTCACAGGCATCTGGCTTCTCATCTCTCTGTCGGCACTCGTCGCTCCGTCAGCATTTGGTAAGTGCAGTCACTGAGGCTACCTGCAGTTTTGGCGCAGATTAGTCAGCGTTGAGAAAGTATGAGCAGTGAGCAGCAACAGAAGTTGGTAGTTAGAATAGGCGGATGACCCGAGGTCGAGTACGTGCAAGTAATGACGTCAAGCAGAGCTGATGTGCTCGCCGGGCGTACAACGGGCGCATCACGCCTTCTCATCGATTTATAACGAGGCACAAGCTGTTGACTAGCATTTAGCTACTGCTCATGCGTCTGCACACGTCTGAACTTAGCAGCAGCATTTCTGTAGCAGCTTTCGGTCATTCGTTTACGTGTAGGCCGCGAACTGACCGTCAGTAGCGTGGTCTACACGGACGAGTTTGGTGACGAGGCCAACTTTCCGACGGTCGGCAACACAATGTTCGTCGCCTGCGGCGATGTCGACATCGACGAAACGCCTCGTTTGTGCATCTACACTCCCTGCGATATTATGGCTAACGCAAAACTTACATACAACTTCACAGTTCCTCGACGTGCATATGCAAGTCAAGAAGGAGACACAGCGCTTGCGGGCTGGTACAAAGCTGCAGAACCGCTGTTTCCGTCGAGCGCTTCGAAGGAAAATTACTTCAGCTTTCGTAAGCCGTGTTAGTCGCACTCTTATGCTGTGTCAAGTGCTTTTTCCTGCTTTCGACCACAGCGGTCGGAACCGGTGACAAAGAACCTGGCGTCAGCTGGATGTGGTACCACTTTGGCGGATCAGTGCGCTGTGTGTCTGCCGGAAGGTGTCCAGGCGACTACGGCGCTCGTGACGACTCTCCGAACATGCACACCTACCATCACATGACTTGTAAGCTTCATTGCTGATTGTTAGCCTATTCATTTTATGTTAGCCTGCTGTGCCGTTCTAATTGGCTTTGTAAAGCGTTACGTACACGTACGCAAGATGACGTCTGCAATGGGTAAACATTATGTAGGTCCGCAAGAGGTCTGTGAGCGCTTGCAGTGCGATCATCTGTGCGTGAGTTCGAAGAGGTCTGGGGCTTTGCGCTATGAGTGCAAGTCGGATATGCTCGACTTCTTGGGTACGTTTGCCGTGCATGTACAGTATGTCCCTATGTTTACAGTGTATCGTCCGTACTGTATGTACCATTTATGCATGTCAAGCGTGCTAAAGCTTGATGTGCGTTCAGGCATTTATAATTAACGCTGCTTGCTTAATCTGGCAGCTATGCGCACAGCACAGCATGTTCTGCTTGCACAAACTAACTGTTCTTGATTGCCTCACATGACGGACACGTACCGTGTTAGCATGCATAACGTGATTATCAACTCAACCGACGGCAGGCGTTTTAAGGTAATTCGGAACCAACGGCCTGTGCCTACGCATCTCGCGCTGAAAATATCAACAAGTACAAGCAAGTGTGCCAAGTTGAAAAAGGCGGCATGGCGTTCACCGGCGATGGCAAGTACATCGGCTGCGTGATGCCTCGCGCGGAGGACTTCGTCTACTACGCGGAAGTGAAGCCATCTCAAGCAGCATCTCATTCATTGCCGTGTGTGCGGGGGAATCGCTCGCCGCATCTGAAGCTGAGCAGCGCGACAGACGGTGACAGCGACGGCGAGCAGCCACTCCAGCTGGGCGAGACGATTCTCCTGAGCGATGACAAAGCGATCATGTTCGACTGCGGCAACAGCAGTGGCACCGAGCGCTACGAGTGCAGACTGTGGTTGGCTCCTGGCCAAAGCGCAAGCAGTACGCACTTGGTGACTGAGCAGTGCTCGCAGCGAATTGCAATCGACAGCGAAAAGATCTGGGCCACATCTCCGTCGAGCGAGTACGCCAAGCTCGTGTGCACGGTTGGCAACTACCGCTCGTGGATCTACATCGGCGTGCCGAGTACGTGCGGACGGGCGGCTGTGCACGTCGTACTTACGTGTGAAGCTGAGGGCGTGACCGACTAGCTGCAGAGCCAAGTAGAGGTTGGCGAACGCGTGGAGATGTGTGCGGGCGGAAGCACGCTGTGTGTGTGTGTGTGTTTGTGCGTCTGTGCGTAAACACTGTATGGTGTGGTGCTATTACTGGCTTGCTCTGCAGCTCATAAACTAAGAGCGACAAACGTACCTTGTGGTTGTGAGTTTGCGTCGAACTCACCCGTTGGCAAGGATTTCGTTCTCGACCAGACGGGTCCACTCAAGTGCGAGCCGATCGGAAACGCGCTCATGTGCAGGTTGAAGGTCAAAAGATCGAAGTGGCACTGCCGCCTCGGGTCGCATCACTTCACTGACGGGCAGGAGTTCAAGCGACGATGCACTCCGGACCCTTCGTGCATCTGTAAGTGTGCCGTCTTTATGCGCGACTACCGTACTTCTTTTTCACTTCGTGCCACTGCCGGGCGCACATCACAGTAGCGGCGTGTGGGAGCGCGCAGCGCGTACAAAAGGATAGCTAACTGGTCATTCTGAAATTATCCCCTTATTCCCTAGCCACCAAAGTTAGCGGAAAGTATGAGTAGTACAGGTGTACTATTGGCAAGTTGCCAACTTCGGGTAGGGGTTCGGGGGGAGAGGCGGCGAAGCCCCTCCCCGACAATTTTTTACTTTTTGTAAATCACGGCTGACTTTATTGCCGGTCCACTTGTTACTCACCATGCACACTTTTGCGCTTTCAGCTACGACGCAGCAACCGCCTTCATCTACACCGTCCGGTAAGTAGTGTCTGCGGGAACCAGCAAACGTGTACAGCGAGCAGCATGTAGCTGACCGCGTCTGAGCGACCGTTGGGGTCGTTCCCTTTCAGAAGCACCTGCGTCTCACACGATGCCAACGACGACGACGACGCAGCCGCCAACCAAGGAACCTCAGAAGACCGCCGTTGTGACGGACCCGTGGACAGGCTCCAGCTCAGCACCATCGGGATGGACACACTCCGTTGTCGCCGTCGATAGCAGCGGTACCACTAGCGGTGGCGAGACGCAAACGACGAGCCCTCTTGAGGATAGCTTCTTCGACGATCCCACGATGATTGCGCTTGTTGTCACTCTTTGCGTGATCGCGCTGTGCGTTCCTATCGTCGTTGTCTTCTGCTTCATCCAGCATCGTCGTCTCAAGGCGTTGGACGAAGAGGACGAGCCCGAATCGACTAAGGTGCACACGCATACTATAAGGGACATACCGTACGTAAACGCACGTTGACTTGCCGGTCCTCGACGTATGTGCGTTGCTTCTCTTTTGAAGAGCGACGAGGAGTCGACGACTGCTGCTGCGTCGAGCGAGCAATCGCAGGAGAGCGCCGTCAGCCAGGACAAGACGGAGACGGGCGACGCCGTCGAGAAGAGCTCGAAAAGCGAGGAGCAGGCGACGTAGACTCCGCGCACTCTCGAGTAGATCGGTCGAGGGGCGATCGATCTTTCAGGACTGACCAATCTTCGGTGGCAGCATCGTCGTTCTTTGTGCTACACACATTCCTAGCGTTGAGACAATGACGGCTTACTCGTCTCGTTGTACTCGTAGCTATCTAGATTGCTTATTTATTGTGCGTTATGTACTTGCGAGTTGCGCAGTTATACGTACAGTACGTTGTTCGATGCTTTGCTTCACATATGTATCGTATCATACTCGTTTTATTGCAGTTGACCGCCATGTCCCCTGCTGCTTTACACACTCGGGTTCGCTTGCTCAATCTTCATGCCGTGCCAATATGTTCAATCTGTGTGCTTGTGTGTCTGTCGCTTGACGTTCTGCATTACGTTATTGTTTAACCTAGACTGGAGTAACGCGACAGTATGTTGTGAGTGCCTGTGCTGCCGATGGCTATAACGAGTGCTAAATAAAGACAAGATGGTTTGCTACTTGTGTCATTAATGTGCGTAGTCGTAGCGTACCTCAATGTTAAAAGACAACGGATGGGTAGCATGAGATAGATAGATTTACCGCAGACCAGCAGTAGCATAGCCGCCAACGATCGCGTACGCATGCAGCACAAATGCAAGTAGGCATAATACGTACGCACTTGGGCGAAGCAGTTCCAGACTGACCGACCAACGAGGGGTACATAAAATTATTATGAGCCACGCATCGGCACTGCGATTATAGTGAGTGCCCAACTGAGCATAGTGAAAATTGGCTGACGAATAGACAGGAACAAAGTTGGTACCGCAGAACGCGAAATATGCAATGCGCGGGAAAAAATCGTGTTCTCCGTCACTTTCTTATCTCGACGCAGTGGACAAGATGTGATTGGAGTCGCCGCCTCAAACTATGCTCAGTTCGGCCAACTCACTATACACATAAATAGCTAACAGCTGCTCCACACGTATCGTACGAGCAGGCACTGATAACGACCGTTCGCAAGCGAAGCAGCATGTACTACAACTTGGATCGTCAGGCCAGCCAGCGCGACCACAATTCATCCCGCGGGGGTCCGAAACGGGAACAGGAACCGGAGATGATCCGCGCCCGAGGTGAGACAGCAGGCGAGGTATCGATCCAACGAACGAACGCACATACGTATACATTGTACGACTGAAGCGACGCTGTTCGCACCACAACCGATAGATACAGTACCGTACGTTGTTTGATCCCGATATCCTCTAACGACGCGTGGGATCTCCTGATGTTACGGTCCCACAGTCACTATAGTCGATCTGCTGATGGACAGATGGACGGAGACCACAATTCCGGGATCCGCATTCTCATCAAACGGATAACACTACCGAGTATGTACAGTACGTGTACGCATAACACAGTACGTACGTCTACAGTCGCGAAGATGTAGCGGCTGATCTCCAACGAATGTAACGATAAAAGCAAACGGGAAAAATCGGTAAACACTACCTCTTTTGTCTATCCGCCACCAACTAGCAGAATGACAGTCGGGAAGAGATAACGAAGCATAATACACAGCAACAGGCACGATCGCTAGACCATAGCCTTTACAGCGTCGACCGACCACCGATACGCTCGCCACCGTAAGCGATAAGAACAAGCCTGCTACGTTATACAGAGAAAGATGCAAGGA
>JAQGBB010002653.1:0-10522 GCA_034691745.1 Prismatolaimus dolichurus | reverse complement strand
CTTCTCACGCACACGTCCCAGCATGGGGTAATCATAGAAAAAAGTTTGAAAAATTTGCGATCGGAAAGATCTTCTTCCTTGTCGCCGTTTCCTTGCTCATTTGTAAAAAACTAAAAGTTTTTGTAGGGGGGCTTCGCCCAAGACCCAACCACCGTCTCCTCAAAAACATAGGGGTAATAATCTGCGTTTGACCATATAGCTACCCTTTTTATTCCGCGCTACACGGTCCAGGCAGAATGGAAAAAAGCACCGCGTAAGTTGCAACATTTACAATATTCATCAGAATATTCGACAGTGTTCAATAATCAAAACTCGTCCTCATGCTCGTCGCCTCGGTTAATTTCGAGGTCCTCTGTGACGCTCGAGTCGGAAGGCCAGTCAATGATGAAATCTTTGTCAGCCTTCAGTAGCAAGCGCGGCATTCGCGGAGAATAATTCTCTAAAGTTTAATAAAAATTGCTTCATAATTATTTTCATTTGCTAATGTGTCCTGCAATCCTTTCTGATTGGGTTTGGCACTTCCCCTGGGGGTCTTCCTGGGAATCCCCTCCCCGGGGATCCCGTATCCCTCGACCAAAAGCGAGTCAAAATGGAGTTCGAAAACAGTGAAAAATGTAATCGTGAATGACTAAAAACAAGTGAACTGTAGTTGATTTCACTTAATTAACAATTCTCTCTTGGAAAATGTGCAAAATTCGATGAAAAATAAAAGTTTAAAAATTGGCAACAAAGTGACCAAAAAATTACGAAATTGAGCTAAAAATGGCCCTAAATTTACCGGGGATACAGGGGATTCCCCGGACGTCCTCTCTCCCCGGGGGAATCGGGGATCCCTGGAAGAAGTGCTAACCCTATTACTGACAGTTTTTTTGGCATTTTTCTGTCTTCACGACATATTCAATACATTTGATAAAACATGCTGTAAAATTTTATTTCTTTAATAAAATATATTGCCACGCCGCATGGGGAAAATTTTCTATTTTCTGTCTTGTCATGCTCACTAACAAATTCTCTCCAAAACTGAGGCTCACTTTGTTGAATTTCGACACAGGTAAAGAACATTCTGTTTCCCGAAATTTTTCCAAGTTTTTTCGTTGCCAGCTAGGGCAAAAATATGTAAAATAGCTCAGCTGAAAAGGAAAAATCCTGGTTACGATGTTCAAACTGAGGCAAACCGAATGTTATTGGAGAAAACACTACAAGCTCCCCGATTGCACGGCACCGCTGGGAAATACGGGAAGAACTTGATTTGCAGCAGAAGCTAAACATTACAGGGCATCTGAAACCGTTTTTTAGTGGTTCAGCTCACGAAGACGAGCGGAAAGTAGTGGAATCACAAGAATAGGAATTTTTTTCTCAAAAATATTTTGACAATGAACTGCTTTTTATGCTAAGTTATTCGCCGTTCGCGCACGAGGAAAATGGATCGTAAAATTCAGCTTGTATTTTCGTTCGGGAGCTGCACTGTTACAAGCGTCGGTGTTTCGAGGCTGTTCGCCGCCACGAGAAGGCCGTTCCATTTGAGCAGGATCTAAGCGCCAAGAGCAAAGATAAGCAAAAAATGCTTTGAAACTATTATTTCACGGAAACACAACTCAAAACAGCTAAAATGCAAATAAATTTCTCAATAGCCAAAGAGAATCGCCTGCACTCGTCACTTTCACAAATGTGGAAAAGTCGGCCGCATTAGGCAGTTGGTATTTTCTCGTTCCTGACGCGCTATCAACACAACAATTAGGAGGCGGCTACGCTGTCATCAACTGTCGAACGAGCTGTCTACCCTGCTGCAGAGTGCGTGTTCTCAGATCAAAACAGAATAATTCGAGACTGAGGGTACGGAGGCAGAAGGGAAGCTCTTTCTCATTTCAAAACACAATAAGTCGAGCGAGATACTGTAGCCCCAAAAAAGATCGATTCAATTGATCGATTTTTTCGATTCAGGCATCGACAGGTGTATCTGATCGTCCTATAATAAACACTGTATATGCACACAGACATTGCGGTGCCAACGAACCGTTTCATTCCAAAACACAAAAGTCGACTTATTGTGTTTTGAAATGAGACGTCAAAGCACTGAACGTCGAACAGCTAGTAGTTAATAAACGACGAAGCAGCACTGTTGCGACCACCAGCAATCTTTTAGAGGTGGGGCCTTTTTGCAAACCTGAGTTGCAGTTGGCAAACCCAGTTAGCAAACGTGTGCCGGATTGTTGTTGGCAAACGCATTTAGATTGCTCTTGGCAAACTCAGTTTGCAGCCCGCTTTGCAAACTACGTCGGATCGTGCTTGGCGACAGCTACACTGGCAAGTTGGCACCTACCGTTGGAAAGTTGCTCACATTGTCTGCAAGCTTTTGCTGAGTGGGGAATAGGTAGAAAAGGGTGATAGGAGTAAGGGGGAATAGGGATCATTCATTATTTACGTAAAGCGGTAGGAAGGGAAAGGGGGTCCGGTCAACCGTGACATCATGTGTAAAAAATAGCCTATCTCTTACACGTAAAAATCGTGACAAGGAGAAAAGGGGGAGGGGTCGAAAAATTCAAATTTTTGCTTTACGTAAATAATGGATGATTTCTATCCCGTCTTACCCTTATCATTCTTATCTACCTATTCCCTCAGTCGGCAAAAGCCAGCAGACAATGTGAGCAACTTGCCAACTGTAGGTGCCAACTTGCCAACGGTAGGTGCCAACTTGCCAACGGTAGGCGCCAACTTGCGAATGGTAGGTAGCAACTTGGCAATACTAGGTGCCAGCTTGCCAGCGTAGGTGTTGCGAAGCACGATCCGACACAGTTTGCGAAGCGGGCCGCAAACTAAGTTTGCCAACAACAACCTAAATGCGTTTGCCAACAACAACTCGGCACACGTTTGCCAAATGCAATCTAAATGTGTTTGCCAACAAAAACCCGGCATAAGTTTGCCAAATGCAACCTGAATGTGTTTGCCAACAACAACCCAGCACACGTTTGCCAACTGGGTTTGCCACTGCAACGCAGGTTTGCCAAATGCACTGACACGTCTCTTACACATTGCTATGCTATATTAGTTGCACGAAGCTTTGTAGCCGAAGAAAAAATGAAAACTATCATGTAAACTGGAAGTTTTCTGCTGAAAAACTGGCCGACGGGATTACGGAATTGTGCGCACCCAAACGTTAAGCTAATCACTGCCTTACTTTCTGGTGCGCACAAACAATTTTATACAAGAGTTTGCACTTGTTTACGAATTTTTGCTAAAAATTTTTTGCTTGGGACATATCATATTAAAATTTTTTTATCTTTTTTGATTGTTGGCGATTTAGTATGCCAAACAGCAACTCAGTCGGATGTTTTTTGCGATCTCGAAAAATCTGGAACGAAATGGTCACTTCTCGCGTTTTTCGTCACTTTCGAACATTGAGTGACCACTGCTCAGGGAGGCGGAATTTCGAAAACGGACAGCATCAGCGTGTTCGCCGTACCCGATTTGACTATTCTGAATGGACGCAGCTCGGTCCGACAACGCTACGTTGAGAAATCCTGCCGGAAGCTAGGTGGCCTATGTTGTATCCAATTTTAAAAATCCGAGGGTTCAAATCGGCCGACGAAGAGTCGACGGCCTGTCAGAACGCGTGCGCCGATCGGGACGGGTGATAGCTCATTTTGTTTCTACGATAATTCTCTACATTCTACATATAGACATCGCGGCCCGATTTCTACTCGTGTCCGCGTTATCCGCATTTCTACGTTAGGTGGTTCATCTTGTATCCTTCTCCCCTACTTCGCGTATGCGCATATAACGTGTCAAACCAAAACGCGCTTTTTGTGCTCCGCCATGTACTGCTCTAGTACGTCGCCGCACGTTAAAGGATTGCTGTGTCAATGATGTGCGAAATATGATGAAGACGATGATTGCCGTACTGGCGTGCATACCGTATTTTTCCACTTATAGCTCCCGGGGGTTAAACTTGAATTTGGCCATTTTAGGCAAACAAACATTTTTTTACAAATTTAGCCTTCTGTGCCACTTATAGTCCCCCTGGGCTACAAGTGGTATTGAAAGCTTTGAAATATCCACAAGAATGTACAGAATATAGACCAAAGATCAATCAGTTGCATTCAGATGGGACGAATTGGAGGCGGACCGTAAAATTATAAGCGTGCTGGTTCACAATTTTTCACCAACCGCAGTGTCGCGCGATTTTGACCACAAAAGTGAGGATCATAAAAAAGAAAAATTGCTTTGATATGACGGACAAAAAAACTTTTTTCAAATTTAGCCCCCGTGCCATTTATAGCCCCCGGGGGTTATTTAGAGGGGAGCTAAAAGTGGAAAAGTACGGTATTTGCTTTGCCAGCAAACGCAACGCGGCTGAACGGCGTTGTCGGAACTATCGGAATTGTAAAGCCTAGAAAAACCCCAATATTCAGCTGAGAGTGCACGCTCGTTTACATGAGTGTTTTTGAGTTTTGGTTGAGTTTGAGTTTTTTAGTAGCATATCACGTTTTGTAACATTGAATGGTAGTCGAAATACGTAGCAGCCAATGCTAAATTATAACTGTAGACAATTTCGGTACTGATTACTTTTAGGCATGATGGTAAAGTGCCGGTACTTTAGTAATTTTTTCTGCACTTTTACAATGTCAGATTCTTTTCAGGACCCGCACGAGGAGCCAGCAACTTCTTTTCAACTAGAAAATATACACAATGGTCACAGCTTTCGATCGCTGCCTTGCACGTTACAACCGATTGTTTCTGGCGCGATGGACTTCAATTCGCGTGCGTTCTGTTCCGATAGGGTTGGTAGTTTGGGCCCCTATAGGCCCCCGCCATGGGGCAATATTTAAAAGTGCTCCCCCATAGACCAACGAGCTTTTTTCTCAAAAGTTTTTTTCTGGTAGAGGTGAAATTTTTCAGTGAAAATTACCCCAAGCACCTTCAAAATTGCCCCAAATTACCCCTAGTTCCCTAAAATTACCCTATTTTTAAGGTGTGGCCGGAGATAGGACAAAAAGGGGTCCCTATGGGGCATGGAGGGAGGAAATTTCTCCCCCCCCCCCAACTACCATCCCTACTTCCGACCCTCTCACGGCTGCAATTTAGACATTTCGATTCGGATTGTCGGAATAACTCTTCGTTGAGCTAAATAAACGACAGATCCGACGTTTGACCCCTGGGATCACGAATTCGACGTCCGTTTTCACGAATTTAACTTTCTCTTTCTCTTGGTCGAACACTAAAAGTCGAGAAAAATTTTTTGTTCGGAAATTAACTTTTCATGGCAGATCTACGTCGGATATGTTTGGAGGATCACAAATCAGCCGGTTGTAAGAAATCCAGCCCGCTGAATCGCGCGTTGTGAGAGAAAAGTGCTGGTCATTTGCAGCTTCTACCAGGCGACCACTGGTCAAGAGCGCAGGTTAGATTCGTGGAAGCGAATGTCAAATTCGTGATATCCACGTACGTGTAAAAGATAGCCTATTTCTGTGTTAGAAATATCAACATGGGAAACCCATGTAGGGGTAGAGGGGGTAGACAAATTCGATTTTTTTTACCCACGTGCATTGTGGACTATTCATAAGACTAGCATAGGTTAGCCCCTTAGGCTCCAAGGATTTTCAAAATAACCAAGAGAAAAGGAGGACGTGTTTTCGCCGATAAAAGTGAATTTTGCCAAAATTGCTCTGTTTGAACGAGAAGTGTTGTCCTCAAAAAAAATTTTTTAAGTTTTTCAAATGTCTGCGAAAAACGTCGTTGTCGCTGAAACGTGTAGGGGGTCATCCACATATTATATAACCAAAAAATTCAAATTTTTGAGCCCTCTCTCCCCCTCGATAATCAACGTTATGTGTAAGAGATAGGCTCTTTTACATATAACATAATCATTGGCCAGACTCCCCTTCCCCCTCCTTTGATTATATAATATGTGGATGACCCCTCGCGTGATGGTTGACGTGACAGCGACGCTTTTCTGCGCTGTTGTTATCTATTTTTACTTTTGGTTGTGTGGCCTATGCACTCGGAAGCCTCCCGGTAGCACCTGTGGATCGAAAATGACAACCCAAACTTGCATCTGTATCCGAAAGGGCTTCGTTCGAGTGTTCAAGCACGGCCAGGGAGCGCAGCGCGTTTCCGCAGCGATGGCCGTCGGATTTGGGAAGGACACACACGAGATCAACCACGTTTCGTTTGCCTTTGGTGGCGTGGCGCCAACGCCAAAGCTGGCGACGAAGACAATGGCGGCACTCAACGGAAAGTATGCAGCTCGCCATTCTTTACCATCATAAATCTGAGGAAATCAATTAAATGATAGCTCGCGCCTTTTCAGTTGTGCAGAGCGCTGACCGACGGTGTGGTAGAAATTGCCGTTTCTTCGCTACTTGAGGAAATACAAATCCCCCTCGGTTCGCCAGGCGGCTTAGAGCAATATCGGATGCAGCTTGGTGCTGGCTTTGTTATGTGCTAAGTTTTTTGCTGAAGTCCGAGAGCAGTTGAATGTGGTAACTGAATGTTTATCTAATTTATGTTATGACGATTTATTGTGAGCAACCAGTACATTTGCTATAGCAAACAACTAAAGCGGCTGCTGGAACGACTGTACACGCGCGTCCGGTCGAGAGAATAACATCAGCACAAGTGTACACCAAGGTCTGCGAAGCCGGACACGAAGGGGCTTTCCATAAAAAACGTTTAGAGTCAGAGAGGGGTGGGGGTTTGGTTATTCAAATTTTTTGCGGACATTTCCTATGTTTAACAGACAGGTAGGTTTGGGAAGGGAGCTCCAAAAATTCAAATTTTTGCGGACGTCTTTTGTGGAAGACGCCGAATGACATCGCATCAAGGAAGTGGCGAGAGCTCGTTTTGTGTGGGAATATGCAGAAAAGTGCCGATCTTCGGTGAGGTTAAATAGTCGAATTTCAGCTTGTCGCCAATTTTGTTCTGCCAATTGAACCACAGATGTGTGGCCCACAAAACTGCTTCTTTCCGCTTCTGGGTGACCCAGAAAAATATTTTGTTTTAAGTTTCGCTTATGGTCAGAAATAGGCCAGAGTGAGCCCAAAGTAATTGATTGCTTGCCATTTATTCTGCGCGTAGGGCGCCGTACATTAATGACGTCACCTAAAATTGATTTTTTTTACGCCCCCTTTCCTACGTCATCCACTATAACACATAAAGATTGGCTATCTTTTATACATAACGTCACTTTCGGCCAGACCCCTGCCTCCCCTCAGACGGTGACGTTATTAATGTATGGCCCCTAGGTGTCTGTCTTGAATGCAGAGAAGAGATAGATCTCTTTCCTAGAAACGCGATGACGACGGGCAAGAATGGAGCGTCGTTGGACTTCCACAGTTCCACCAGTCGTCGATAAAGCACACGACGGGCGAAGCCCTCTACACGGATGACATACCACTGTCAGAGGGTAAGTAGATCACATGGTTTGAGCTTCGAGAAATCGCTGGCGTATTTAGCTTCACTGAGCACCAAAAGAAATTGCGTGCGGATTTTATTAGACGCATGCCACGTGGCCCTTGTCTTCTCATCGCGGGCACATGCAAAAATTACCAGCGTCGACGTCTCGAAAGCGCTTACCATCGACGGTGTCATCGGTGTTGTCGACTACAAAGATTTTTTTCCAGATGGCTTAAACTTCGTTGATTCGCTCGTTCCCGACGAGGAGCTTTTCGCCGTTAATGAGGTTGGTACTCGGGAGCCCTGGAAGGTTTGCCCAAATTCCCAGGATGTTCTAAGGGAGTTTGGCCGAGGTTAACAACGTTGGCAAAATTTCTGAACTACGCTCAAAATCAGATGATTTACCGAGCAATGAAATTGAAATAAAAAATACATAAAGTTGGAATGCATGTGCAGCGGTTTGGACGCACTTGAAAATTTGTTCACCAAAGTTTTTTCGGGAGGCGATGGCGGAATTTTCGGAAACGCAATTTCCGGGGGGGGGGGTGAAATTTTTGGTATTTTCGAGGCGTCATGTTTTTTGAACAGCTGCAGCATGCCAACCATCCATTAATGTAATTTTTTATTGATTTTGTTAGCCAAAATAGAGACGAGCTTAACTTTCATTCGGTTCGGTTTAGGTCACATGCGAAGGTCAGGTCATCTGCGGTGTTGTCGCTAAAACAGACACGCTAGCAAGAAGCGCTGTGCGACTTGTCAGCGTCGAGTACGAGGATATGCATCCGATATTGAAGATTGAGGACGCAATCGAGGCGAACTCATTTCACGCCTATTCGGGCAAGGCGTACACGTCGAAGACCGTGGACACTTCGGGTAACATGGACAAAATTTTTCGCACCGAGTGCGATCACGTGCTGACGGGCGAATTCGCCGTCGGCGGTCAAGAACACTTTTATATGGAGCCCCAAGTGGCCGTTGTTGTACCAATGGACGGCGATGAGTACGAAGCGATTGCATCAGCGCAAGACTTGAAGCGCGTTCAGGTATGCAGCTGTCCCTACCGTAGTGTGCCGGAAAAGTTGATTATCACAGCTTGTAACGTTGTTCTTCAGAGACTAGTGAGCAACGCAACCGGTGTTCCCCTAAATAAAATCGTGGCAAAAGTTAAACGAGTCGGTAAGTGTTCACGCACGATGGCTTCACTGGTATAAGTTTGCTTGAGCGCAGGAATGGGCTACATTTTCGACGGTGGATTGGCAGATTGCTGCCATCGTTTTTAATTTAATTGCCAATTTTTAATTCACCCACCATTTAGGCGAATTTTCACTTCTAAGCTTTGCACAACAGGTCTATTTACTATCTCGGCCTCACATGTATTTTATAGGTGGTGCGTTTGGTGGTAAAGAGACAAGGACTTCCATCTCGTTGATACCTGCGGCTCTTGCGGCGAGGAAGTAAGCAAAAAGCTTCTCTGCAGCGCCTGGTTCAAATCGGCGAAAGCGCCGGGCATCGCGCACTAAAAATGTCCGTTTGTCAGACATAGCAGAGCGTAGCCGAGGCCAGATTCGTATTCAGCGCGCCCTCTTCACAAATTTTGCTAAAAATTTCTAACTTTCTAAAAATTGACATGCGCGCGCGTGTGTGTGTGTGTGAGAAAGCAAGCCGGGGGGGGGGGGGGCTTTTTGCGCAGACACCTTCGGAGCCACCGAGAAACTAATTAGATTTTGGGACATGGGGTTAAATATTGGAATTTTGGCGAATTTGAATGAAGTTTTCTCATGGCTTTTAAATGGACGTTTTCGCTCAACAGCGTACAGCGCGTCTACAGGGTGGGCTTTAAGTTCGTACACTCACGCGAATGCATTTTTTGCACAAACACCGTGCGCTGTACACGTGAAATTTTTTGCATGAGAACATATGCATCATGCGGAAAAAAATAACGGTTACTGTGAAAATACATCGAATTTTTTTAGCATGGCCGTTCTAGTAGGGAGCAGATTTTTTTTGCAAAATACTCGCACAGGCAATCGGTACAGACGACGCCACTCCAAGCGACAGAACTGCCCGCGAATTGTGATGCAAAAACGAGCGTACTTCTCGATAGTAGGCCAAAGTTTTTCCTTTAGTGAAATTTTCGATCTGCCTACTAGCAAGCGAGCTGCACCTCCATCAACGAGACTCACTTGAATCGATAGTTTTGGTTTTGAAGGCACGATTTTTGCTCAGGCGAAGCATATGAGAACAAAGTCGGCATACAAATGCCGCGCCGGTCTCAAATGGAAGCCCCACGGACTCTGTTTACACGCGGCAAACGAACTTTCACGGGTTATTTGTTCATACCAGTTTTCAGGCCAAAATAAAAAACGTGACCCTGAAACGGGGTATGGAAAAATATTTAAGGGCCAAACTGGCACTGAGTAAGAGGCGTGGCCCGCATTTTTTTAATTGCAGCTTCAGTTAGACAACATTAGGTATTAATTTGACTGCTGACCGATTACTGCACAGCTGTAGAAAAATTCCCGTAGTAGACGCTTGACTGCCAGAAAAATCGTGTTAGTATTTTGCAAAAAATCTACATCACACTAGACCAACCACGCTTAAAAATCGCTGTATTTTGGCAGTGACCATTATTTTTTTTACCCACGACGCATGTGTTCTTGTCCAAAAAATTTCACGTGTACAGTGCACGGCGCTTCTGCAAAAAATGAATACGCGTGAGTGTAAGAACTTAAAGCCCACCCTGTACGGTTGCTTAAAGAAAACTCATCGACTTGTTGTTTGGCAGGAGCTGATAAGGGCACGCGCACAAAGAGGAAATAAGTAGGGTTGCCAAAATGGGCGCCCCGCCCCATCCCCACAATAAGGCAAATTTAAAAAAATGCCTCCTCCCCCAAATGCCAACGACGTTTTTTTCCAAAAAATTTTGTCATTTTTTCGAAAAAAAATTTTCAACTTTTTCTCAAAATTTCATCAGTTTTGAGCAAATAGAGTGACCGAATCGTTCTGTTTACCAGGGCGTACAATTTAGCACTGTTATGAGGCATATTAGCTCGGTTTCAGCTTAAATTTTTTTTTAATTTTAAAATGGGGTGCCCCGTGGGGATGGGGGGGGGGGCAAAATTTTTGTTGG
>JAQGBB010002652.1:0-10522 GCA_034691745.1 Prismatolaimus dolichurus | reverse complement strand
TCGTTTTTCGCACGGTCATCAAGATTTGCCTGCTTGTCGCCCCCCCCCCCGAAAACGGCTTTCTGAAATAAACCTATTTCGGTTTAAGGGCGTCGTTTACAAGATTGGGTGCAAAACGTGCGACCATTGCTTAAGAACGTGAGTTTTAAGAACCATTATTCAGGAAGAAAAATTGATCACATGATGTGACCTCTTATATTTGCATTGCACCCTAATGTACGTTTTACTGCATGCGATAACAAGCGTAAATGAATAGGTCTATCACTTGCCTCCAGTCAAAAAGAAGTTGTGTACGAAATGTCGACCTGTATTGAAGATAAATCAAACAAAAGTGCTAGCTGAAATCGACTGATTGTTTTGCGCTGCTAAGCATACAAGTAGCATTCAGGCAACAATGTTGAGATGGAAAAAAAATCGATCGATACCACTCAACGCACACAGACTAGAGCTTGCACATTTTGACACGTGAAAATGAGCACGAATTATGGCCGAGTCAGCCATTAAGGTTTTTCACTCATGTATCACAAACCGTGTTTGTGCTTTGTCGTCCACCCACTGACCAGGATCGCCGTAGTTCGGCGGATTCAAGGCTGGGTCGTATCCTGTGAAATATAGATTTTTTAAAGCCAGCAACCCTGGAGCTAACAGCTTGTCTTACCTAGACGAGCAAGCATTGGCGCCACGACGCCAATTTTAGGCAAGAGGTCTGTTGGAACACTTCCAACCCAAGCGCTCAAAGACTCGATGTTGATTGGCCGCGCTATTTGTTTCGATGACGGTTCCATGCTTAAAATTCAGGCGATTTTTTCGTTAGTTTGCTGTTTTTGCGTTTTATTTAGAGCGACATTGTAACATTAAAGTTTCTGTTTTTATATTTTTAGTGCGCCTATGTAGTGGGAAGAGCACAGTTGAAATTATACACGCCATTTCGTAATTGTGCTGTTTTTGCAATCAATAATTGTGCTTTCTTGAAGAAAATCAATTTACCGCTTACTCTGAAACAACGATTTCCGTTCCAATGAGTTCTTCGTGCCTCAAGACGCGATTACTCCACGGAACGTTCAAAAACGAAAGCAGCGCCTCCAGCTGCGTTCGTGGATGAAGGACAAGTTGCTCGTAGTACATCAAAAAGCAGCGTTTGCTCAGCACTAAGCACTGCTCATACATCTTCGCGATTATCGTGTTCCATTTCTCTAAACACTGCGTGAAGTTGTTCAAGTTCCACGTCGCTATGCTCACATGCCGCTGAATCGCCGAATGAACGACCGCCCGGCCATCGCGAATCATAAGAACGAACTTTGCGTTCGGGAACATTTTCGCGAGGTATTCGAGGTGTAGAAGCGTAAGCGGATCCTTGTTGCAGAGAAGCTTCGCGGGCGCCCCGTGCGCGCGAACAATTTCCAGCACAAATGCACCGACTGCCGCTCGCAGAATGTCGTCGCTGATACCCGCTTCGTGAATACGATTCAGCTCGTTTAGTGACCGGTGGCTACTCGGCGATGTGTCGTTAAACATGCTGAGAATGCGCGGAATGACACGCGTCTCTTGTCCGCATCGAACGTCCTCGTGTGCGTCAAGAAGAGCCCGCATCAGCGTCGTACCACTACGTGGAACGCCGCCGACAAAAAGTAGAGGAATCTCGTGGGGTTTAGTTGAATCCTTCCACGATGACTTTGACGTGAGCAAAAGGAGGAAAGCGCTCATGAATATGCTCAAGCAGATAAACGCAATTCGATAATGTGCGCGGAGCAAACAATAAACTCCGCGATAACTTTCCGTTGTTTTTGTAATGCTTCTTGAAGATAGGAACATTTTTCTGATTCTAAAAGCGTAAACTGAAGCGCCTTTAGAAGCATAAAAATGGTGCTTGCGCTTTTATTATTTCCGAAAAAAGCACAAGTGAAAAGTTTAGTTTTTCTTTGTCTGACGTGACGGAACATACGACTAATTGTTTCCTTTTAAAGAGAAGTTCTTCATTTTCGGACAATGACCATAAAATTAAAAGTTTATTTATGTAAGACTAAACGTTAAATTTTTCTTTTTTTCACATTTGGAGTTGACAGAAATTTTATTTTATTTCGCCTTCGACAACATTCATTTTCAACCTTTGCCAATTTCTGCAACGTCATTTTGCATCTTTTTCCCTCGAGGCAAGCCGCTTTACTGTAATTTTCCTTGTTTTTAATTTTAAAATGCACTAAATAGTACTTCGTTTAAAAATTGTGCTGTGTTTCTATCTTTCCCGTCGATTCAGATGGAAGCCAACACTTTTCCCCCGATCAAGTAGCCCCTTGTTTATAAGTAAACGCATTTGGAGACCACGCCAAAAACATAAATAAAGCGAAGTTTTCTGCTTTGAAAACATCCTTGGTTTGAAAGCAGTTTGTCACGTCAGCGCTCACAGTTCGTTTGTAAACTTATCCAAACTGCCTTAATGTCGTGAGTGATTGTAATAATCAAGTTTGGAAAACCGACCGAGAAGAGCCCTGTCTAAACAACCTTCATCGAAAGCGCCAGTTATTGGTACCAGCCACAACAGTGAAAACAAACATTATGTTCGAAAACAACGACAGAGTTCAAAAAATCACAAAACTTGCTGACCGACACGTAGACATATGCGGAACGGATTGGTGGCCCGTGCCGAGGTGTCGGGTTTTAAGCCGCTCAAACCATAGTCAGCAAGCTGGGCATTTGAACTTCAGGCAACATCACTTTATGCAAAGTGCTCAGACCATGTTTGTCGGTGTCGTGCCGGGCACAGATTACCAATTCATTCTGCAGGACAGGATTGGCCATTCGACGTCACGACAGACATAGCTGGAGCTCATTAATAAGCGCGCTGTTTTGTAGGAGAACATGTTATTCATAGGCCCAAGCTGCTCAGCCGATTCTTTTTAACAATTTATTAACTCTCACCTTGACGGTTGCCGTTCTGCACGACTGAGAAATGCGTTAAGATCGCAAAAAGGTGTAACAAACATCGAGGCCGACTGACGGAAAACCGCTTTCATGAGAGCCCCTCAAAGGGTTTGGTGAAGTTTTGAGCGCGTCGTTTGCGCTACTCAAAAATGAATATTGATGAGAACATTGTGCCAAACAGTCAGAGGCAAAAATTCTGTGCCGGGATTTTCGGGATTTACCCGCTTCTCTCCGCTGTCTTTTCGTTTCTGCTCTGTATGCGACATATTCGATAGCACAGCTTTTGTGTGGCTGGAACACTGCTCGCTTTCGAACCCGCTGTCTCCAACACAAGAATAAGTTTGCAGGGCCGATGCTGTTTTTTGCGTTTGAACATATTCCAATCGATTCGACTCCAAAATTTTTCGGACTATTTCGATTAAAGTGCATTCGTGAAAGTTTTTGTTTTTTTTTCCACACGCTATGAATTGGTGGTTGAATGAAACTGGTGCTTAATGGAATCTGGCAAGAGTCTGACATGCGACCGCGCAGAAAATTGCAGTTGGCATCAGATGAAGAGCGAAATCCACGTAACCACATTGGCTCATCTTCCACGATTTCAAAATAAAAATCTTAAGATTAAGCAGCCCCTGTCAACGAGAGAGTCGGTTGGTTGAAAGGTCTAGTTTGTTTAACCAGCCTGCCTACGAACGTTGTCGTCGTCGATGCGTCCAGAACGAACGAAGGAGCTATTCGTCATGACCAACGTTATTATCTCTTCTTTTGTGACTAGCGTTGTGCAAAAAGAATAAACTCGAATTCATTCGGATCCAATCCAAATCAAATCTAACCGATTCGATATGGTGCCGACCGATGCGAGCAGGTGCCATATGACCCCAGTAGAAATTGAAAATGGTCAATTATTGGGGACCTGGGCTATTTAACGGGTTTTTTCACCCCATAAAATTTCTTTTTTGCGTCCAGTAAAATTAACTTTTTTGTGCGAAAATTTTAATCGCCACAACAGACAATTTTCAAAGCACTGTTTAGAAAGAAAGGTTTAGGGTCGCTGGTTGTCTGACGGTGGACCTCGACATTCAGTACATCCGACTTGTTGCGGTCTAAACGCACTTTTCATTCCGGTAGAACGGTAACCGTCAAAGTGGAAGTTAATAACATTTTTAAACGAGAATCCGCTGGGCCAACGAAAAACACGTTCTGCAAAACAACCAAAATAATTATAGACGTACGCTAACCTGTCGAGAACAACTTTCTTCGGTACTTTTAATGGGGTTTGCAAACTTTCTCTTTTGTACTAAGCTTTAAAATGTGGTAAACAGCGCGTTACGTTTTGTGGGCAAAAAAAGCCGACAAACGCAGAAGACAGATCAGACATACATGCGTACATCATAGCCAAAAACGGGCTTAAACGCAGCAGTTTTCTCGTGCAAACTATACGACAACTGGAACGACGTTTTAATCGAAAACCGAATTTTTCGATAACAAAAAAGCTAGGATCAACAATTGACAAATCTGAGCATCAAGAAGACATATGTGCTTTAAGGCAAATTATTTTCATGTGAGTCAACAGCTAAATAGGCCTAATTACTTTTGAATTATTCTGCTAGTTTTGCTCAACACCGACAAAGACGGCATGACAACTTTGGAGCGATCTAGGGTTCTTTCTACGTCTTTTAGGTGCATCGGTAATACGCTTGCTTCTACCCCAACCCACGATGAATACAGTCGTTTTGTTTATTGCATGCACGCTTGCATGGCGTTCTTTCGCAAGCGCTTGCTCAGCTCGTGGCACTGTGTGCTACGGCAACGCTGACTGCTGCAGCGGCACGTGCACAAACAACGCTTGCGCCTGTACGCCGGAAGGTGTCCAAGGCTGCTACAGCTACTCCGACTGCTGCAGTACAGGCAACTCGTGCACTGGTGACTACTCGACCGGCGAGGGCACTTGCTTGGCGGGCAACGACTACGGTTGGTGCACATCGAACGCTGATTGCATCGGCGGAAACTGCTGCCTAAGTGGTCAATGCAACCAACCAACGGGCACCTCGTGTTCGGCCAACTCGCAGTGTTGCACCCAAATGTGCACGAGCGGTTTCTGCGGTGAGTGCTTCACATTCTCCGCCAAAAACAAATTTTTTGCCACCCTCCTCGATTTCGAAGCCGTAATGTCAGATTTTGTCTATCTTTCACACATATGTCCGCGCATTTGCCATGACCCAGCTACCCTGCGTGTTGGCGTCCTCCTTGGAGAGCCCCGAAACGCACTGAGCTCGAAGGAGTTAATCCGGACTTTTTCGTCATATTTTGCGCACAGAACAATTCGATTTTTTTCAGGTTGCCAAACGCACGGTAGTGCATGCACGAGCAACGTCACCTGTTGCAGCGGCACGTGTACAAACGGCGCTTGTGCGTGCACGCCGGAAGGTGCCCAAGGCTGCTACAGCTACTCCGACTGCTGCAGTCCAGGTAACTCGTGCACGGGTGACAGCTCGGTCGGTACTGGAGTTTGCAAGGCGGGCAACGACTACGGTTGGTGCACGTCGAACGCGGACTGCACTGGCGGAAACTGTTGTCCAAGCGGTCAATGCAACCAACCGACTGGCACCTCGTGTTCGGCCAACTCCCAGTGCTGCACACAAATTTGCACGAGTGGTGTTTGCGGTAAGCGTGTGCGCCCATGCGGTGTTTTCGGAAGTGATCAGAGATTTGGGCGTTGTTGGCGATTTTTCGTAATGGTCTTATGGATTCTACGTTTCATGAATTTTCGATTTATGCTTTTAGGTTTTATGGATTTTACGCTTTCTAAGTCCTGATCATAAGCCTAAGCCGTGAGCCCAATCCCCAAGCATAGGGTTTAGGCTTAGGCTTAGGGTTTAGGCACAGAGCTTAGAGAGCGTGAAATCCATAGAACATAAAATCCATGAAACGTGTAAAATTCATAAAACGTAGAATTCACAAGTAAATCGGCGAAGCCGAAAAGTCACTATCACTTTAGAACACTGCATTTTCCAGTTCGGGAACACTCACTTTAGTTTTGTGGGGAACGCTTTTTGTCGAAAAAATTAATTTTTGGTAAAAAATCAATTTTTCATGGAAAAAGTGTTCTGGAACACCTTGGAACACTTTTGGAACACTGGATGTTCCAGATATGGAACACACGCTAAGCATGCTACCCAGCAGTATGTGTTCTGCAGGTTTTGTTTTGTATGGAAGCAAAATCCGCTTAAAAATAGAAAAAAAACACGCAGAAAATCAATTAGCGATCAATTCTGGAACATGTTCTGGAACATAGCTGTTCCACGGAACACTTTTGAGAGTCAGGATCCCCAAAAGGCACATCTGGGACTAATTTTGAGTGGATTGAAAAAGTTGGTTCAAAAATGCTAATTGGTGATAGAGTTAGGGGACTTTCACCAAGGATGTCCAAGCTTGGGGGAAGAGTCCGTGCAGTCCGGACACATGTGTCAGAGATAGGCCTATCTTTGACATATAATTGTCCGGAAAGAGGGTGGGGGTCGAAAAATTCAATTTTTTGCGCATGTCCCTAATGAAAGACCCCTTGTGGTTGTGACTAACACACGAACTAACTGACTCCGGGGACATCTGACCAGTTGGTCTATCAAATGAAGGTGAAAAAAAACGTGTAAATCCAAATCGTGAAAATCCAAAAAAGTGTAAAATTCATTAAACGTAAAAAATCCATAAAACAAAAATCCATAAAATCCATAACGAAAAATCCATCATCGATATGGGCATCTTGACGTTTTCAAATATTGCCACTTTTTTAGCTGTTTGTAAAAGCCGCGGTAGCGCGTGCTCCACCAACGCAAACTGCTGCAGCGGTACATGTTCCAGTGGTACTTGCGCGTGTACGCCCGAAGGCAACCAGGGCTGCATCGGCTACTCCGACTGCTGCAGCACGGGTAACTCGTGCGTCGGTAATGTAACGTATGGTGCGGGCACCTGCCTAGCAGGCGACGACTACGGATGGTGCACGTCGAACGCGGATTGCATCAGCGGCAACTGCTGTCCAAACGGTCAGTGCAATCAAGTAACGGGCAGCTCGTGTTCGTCCAATTCGCAGTGCTGCTACGATTCGACATGTCAGTCAGGTACAAACGATGAACGTCCATTTTCCTCGAATTTGGAATCAAACAGGTTTTGGAGATTTTGAACTATAATTTTCAGGAACGTGCTGTCTCAACCTCAGGTCAACGGGCTGCACGCACAACTCGCAATGCTGCAGCGGTCTCTGCTCAAACGGCATGTGCTGCACGAGCGTTGGAGGGTCGTGCGAATACGGTGGAACGTGTTGTACGGGATATTGCTTGCTGAACGAAATTTGCGGTACGCCTGTTTGTGGAATAGCGTCGCAAGCCTTTTCGGCTGGCGAAGGCGTCGGCTTCGATGACGTTTTTGTATTTTGCATCTATTTTTAGAGTGCTCACCAAGTGAGAACGGGGTGAATAATACGTGCAAAACCGCCTTCGACTGCTGCAACGCTGCCCAGCAGTGTACCAACGGACTATGCGTCAGTGCATCTGGTCGATAAGTGATGATAAATTGAGAAAATTGAAGACTGTATTCGTGCTGTAATCGAGGGTAACATATGTCAGCCAATGCGTGTTATAATCAGAGACTTTTCTACGTTATTCCTCCTTTTCTGCAACTTTTTTCGAGGCTTTGCAAATGAGCTTTTGTTTTTCCTTTAAATGCTTGAAAACGATTACAAATTGAAAGGTTTAGAAAACCTGTTGCCTCAGTATTTTATCGCCTGGTTTTACCTTTGATTTTTTGTCAGAATTATTTGTATGTAATGACCTTCTTGGTAAAAAAATTCAATATCGAAGACTTCTGCTGATAATGAATGCTATGCAGAGAAAATATCGCACAAAAATATTCATTCAAGATAATTACCAAGTTGCAAATGCAAAACCATCGAATGGTCAGATGGTGCCCGTTGTTTCAACATATTCTAAATTAACTGAGAATCTCAGTCAACTGATCACAGTTATAAAGAAGAATGTGTTTGAGGGGCAGTGTTGCAGAGAATGACAACATTTCGTGTGATTTAAAATCAATTTGATCGGCGAGGTCGCTGAATGGTTGGTTGTTATATCAAGCTTTTTCTTCGATCGCTGAATGCTTACTTTTATACGTTACCGTACTTTCTTGATTAATCCCTCCGGGAGATTATTCAATTTTTGCCATTTTGAACCAAAGTTTTTACAAAATAATAATCCCCCCAGGGGGACTATTCCAGAAGTGCCCTTCCATGTGCTTTGAAGATAAAATTTGTATGGCGCTAAATTTTGTGCTTGTAATGGAAACTCACCCTCAGACAATGTGCTCTGCTCTCTGTCCAGCCCATACTTTTGCTTTCGACCAAGAATTTTTCCCGTTACTACGTAAAAAAACCGTTTGCCGGCTGGAAAAACCATATATTACTAACTGACCTCTGAGAAAAAAAATTTCACATAATAATCCCCCCTCCCGAATAATCCCCCCCCCCGGGGAGAATAATCAAGAAAATACGGTAAATGGAAGCGGGTAGGCAAAGGGGCATCACTAAGAGGTGTCCATGATGCGATCGTTTTACAGGATTCGTTTAACGTTTATAGTGGTCCGGGTTACGTTACGTGAGTGCGACGCCAGACTTGAAAGCTGAAATGGTGTGCTAGTGTAACTTTTGCAGTGACGCAAGCACAATACAGTATCGTTTTTAGACATGCAGAATTGTACGTCACTGAGACCAGAAGTTGATATCGCGCGACTCGAAATCGGGCCAGGCGTTTTTGCGCCACACTTTTGACACTTAGATGAGCTACGAACCAGAGAGACTGTAGATGTCTTTTCTTGTTGTTTTGGCATGAAAGGTTTGCTGGGCCACTGAGACGTTTGCAGCTTTTGTATGTATGTGGTCGGTGTGGAAGATAGTTGGTTGGCAAACTCACCAAAAGATCGAAGATACACAAAGCAAAAAAATCCTAATTGTAGTGTCTCCATTTTATGGGCTTCGAGTACGAAAATTACCTCGCCAGCAATCCACGGAGAATAATTTATTCGGTGACTAAGTTGAAAACATTTACTTTTTCTGTAAAATTTTAATTTTTCGTTTGCAGTTGGAGTCTATGCAAAATACGCAACTGCGAGGGTCTCCAATGCTGTCAGCGACTAGCGACTAGTATACCTCTCGCAAAGCCGAGACAAGCAACGTTTTCAAAGGCAGACATAAATGTTTGCGTCATTTTGCGATACGTGGTCTACAGCACGACGAATCCATCTTACCGTTAATTATGTATCAGTGTGTTTGTGCATCCTGCCTGGAGCCCGAAGGGCGTAAGCAAAACGATAGCTGACTGTTTAGACAAAGGTCTCCCCCTCTTTTTTCCCTCCTCCCCATCCCCCTTCTTCTCCCTCGAAAAATCGAAAGTTAGCGGACGTTCAGAGGATCATAGTGCACTATGTCCACGTGTTCCATAACGTTCCAGGATGCCATGGCAGGATGCCTTTCGGGGTTTGCCGATTTACTTGTTAATAGAATAACTTTTCTCGAAATAGGTGATTTTAACGTTTTACGGCTCGTTACACTCCCTAGAGAAAGACCTATTTGCCTGTGTAAAGCCCTCGTTAATGTGATGCTGCATAAGAGAGATAGGTGCCATTGAAAAATAGGTGATTTTACCGTAGCACAAAAGACTAGCTGCATCAGAATCGGAAAACTAAAAGTTTTTGTAGCCAAGTTCAAGCTTAGGCCAAGTGTGGGTTTCTGGCAAATGTACTAGGTTCGAGGTAGAAACAATTTAAACAAGTTTTGAGCGACTTTGCACGCGAATTTTCAAGCGCGTTTTTCTCAAAAAAATGTTTCTGAAAAATTGACGAAATAATTGATTCTACTGGAGGACATCAGTGCCGTAGTGCGGCTATGATGACGCGCTAAACATGAGTTAGCAAATCCGTAAATTTTTGCTAAAATATAATCATTAGAAAATTATTATAAGTTTGAGAGCTAGAATACCTGAGCTGAAACAGCTGTCGATTTTCATCTACTCTATCGAGCAAGGGAATGGTACAAAAGCTAATATGCGACAGGCGTCGGCCACGTCTGTCGCAGACACGCATCACATCATGCTTTTGTGTCCAACTTTTGCTTTCTTCATTATACTAGTTATCTTTCTAGCTGAAGTTACTAATCAATGTACGAAGAGTCAAAACTAATAATGAATTCATACGAAAGTGTGTCGGGTGGCTGCGGAAGAGTCTAAAATTGAATCTGTCGCAGACACGCAGATAATCGACAGATTTTTTTCTGAAAGTTTGGCTATCTCTGAATGTGAATGTGTGAAGGTTTTTGAAATGAGCTTTTGCCCTCTGCTTATAAACGATGTCCTGTAACAAACAAAAACGTCGGCTTCAGGATTCGATGTTCTGTGCCGTATGTTGAGCGCTGACTGTGGACACTCCTTTCTGTTGCAGACACGTGTGAAATTCTGTCGCAGACACGGGTAGAAATGCGGACGTTTATTGCAAATAGAGTCAGCTTTCTTTGTGATTTACTTATTATTCGTGTTATTATTACTATTGTTGTTATTTTTATTACAAT
>JAQGBB010002651.1:0-10525 GCA_034691745.1 Prismatolaimus dolichurus | reverse complement strand
TTTCAAAAACTAAATTGAGTCTCCAATCCATAATTAAGACCAATTAATGTGAACCGTTTGGCAGCCGTAGGCTTCTTCTTGTTTATCCTACTTTCTGGCCCGCCAAAAGTAGGACAGGGGCCCAAAAAGTAAGACAATCCTACCAAAAGTAGGACGAATGGTCACACTGTCAACAATATCTTCAAGAGAAAAATTGAAAAATCGACAAACAATTTGCAAAAATTAGCGAAAAAACTCGTTTAAAGCGTGTTTTTAGGCAAATAAAAAAACTGAGAAAGCCTAAGAAAAAACAGAAAAGCCGTTTTCTTTTGGTTTCTTGAAAATAACTGAAAAATTTCGGCTCGGTTACCTCCTAAAAACCGGAAATTTCGGTTTTTTTTCGGTTAACCAAATAAACCGGCCGTTCCCTGTTTCACGTGTCAGCCAAACCATCAGTGCTAACTCTTGGTCCGTTAACTTTCGGCGGCTGAAAGAACATGGTTTTAATGTAGCTTGCTTACTTTGTGATAAGTGAAAAAAAAGAATTTTTCGCTGCGGCAGGTGTATCTTTAAATCCGAGGAAATCAACGTTTAAGATCACTTCTGGGTAAAACGTGCAAGCTGTAACAGCTTTTGCAGTTTTGCTTGCATTCCTCTCGTCTGCTGTTAATTCAATAAAAAATTGTTCGGTACTTTTCATGTTATAATCATTTTCAAACTGATAACCAAAGAAAAAGCAGTCTACGTGAGCCTACTGATCGGTAGAACCGACTTGTTTCCACTAGCGTTATGAAACTGTCAAATAAGTAAATAAATAGACAAATAAATAAATAAGCGGCTGCTACACCGCAAGAAGTTTTAATAGTTGATCGTGATGTCTATCCAACTCGAAAATAAAGCATCTATAGAACAGCCGAGTGCAGAACACTAACAGTACACAGTACAAGCACACACCTAAAATAACAGTCGACTAAATTTGCACCGTCTCCTGTAGGCGTATGCCCGGGAGCACACACGTGAGCGACATCTTCTTCCTCACCGCCCCCTCTTTCCCAAAGTCCACATCGCCAATCGAGTCATTCGACGGCTGCTCGGGAATCGCGCAGATCGACGGCTGCCTCGACGGATAGTACACCGAGTTCGTTCTCGCCACCGAGTTGCGCCCGATCGAGTTGAGATTATTATTCGAGCTCGTCGTCATCGGGAACTCCGTCCGCTCAAAGTCCATATTGCCATGCCCGTTCCGCAGCCTGAACTCGCCTTGCAGGAGAATCCGCTCAGCAACAGGCTTACAGCAGCCGATAAACTCGAAGAGCTTGATGAAGCCCTTGCGGAAGTTCTCCGACAAAAACGCGTAGAGAATCGGATTTAAGCACGAATTACTGTAAGCTAAAATCTGCGCCATGAACTGAAAGATGACGAAGCCCCACGTCGCGACGATCCCGTCCTGCGGTTCGCCCTTCTGATAGCTCGCCCCGGTCAGGAAAAAGCAAATGTTAAGCGGAAGCCAGCAGATAGCGAACGTCACGATCACGCCGGTGACCATAAAGGTGACCTTCTTCTTCGCCTTCATGCTCTCCATCTGCTTCTTGCTCCGCTGCTGGAACATCGGCATGCCGAACCAGAGACGCCGAAGCATGAACACGTAGAGAACGCACGCGATGCCGAGCGGGAGGGCGTACCCCAACGTGTTGAACGTGAAGTAGTAGGCGCGCACCTCGGCGTCCGTCGCGCTTCGCGTCAGCTGCGCGACGAACGTACACGTCGAGCGATCCTCGCGGATGAAGTAGTAGGTGTGGATGTCGTGGATGAACGCCATTGGCAGGTTGGTCGTTACGATGACCAGCCAGAGGATGACGATGCAGATGAGGGTGTTCTTCACCGACCTCAACGTCATCGAGCGGACGGGAAAGACGACGGCGAGAAATCGATCGAACGACATGAGAACAAGCGTCCAGACGGACGCGTAGGCGCTCACGAACTGGAGGTACTGGAGGATGCGACACCAGGCGCGCGAGAAGACCCAGATCGGGAGGGCGTAGTCGGCGGCGGTGAACGGGACGCAGAGGATGAGAAAGAGAAGGTCGCTGAGAGCGAGATTGATGATGAGGGTGTTCGTGCTGTTCTGCATCTGATGGTTATTGCAGACGACGAGGATGACGAGGAGGTTGCCAATGAGGCCGACGACGACGACGAGGGCGAAGATCGTCGGCACGACGGTGCCGATGATGTTCTCGAAGCGGATCGTCTCCTCGTACTGGTCGCTCATGTTGTAGGCGTCGTCGAAAAACGTGGTCATGTTTTCAAGTAGACCGTCGGCGTCGGTCGAGTCGAAGGTGTGATTATCGCCCATGCATGGATGAAGAAAAGCAAGAAATATGAGAATTACTTGCTTCATTTTTGAGCTTTTTTCGGCTAAAATGAGAAGCTTATTTTAATTTCCAAAAATGGGTGTCCTTAAATTTGTAGCTAACAAACACTTTATAGCACGGATTTCATGGAAAAGGTCAACGACATCAGTGAGACGATTAATGGCGACGTAATGAGAATCAGAGACGTAGACTAGCTTCGAGACAACGTTACAGGAGGGATTATCTTAAGCAGTCACGTGACCTCGGTTTGCAGGAAAATCAGTGCAGCAAGGAAAGCGAAATATCATATAATGTACCTTCCGTCGTCGAAATCGCCTTATCGATTTACGATTGCCAGCCGCCTTCTTGTCTGAGCGCTTATCTCGCGTCGGTGCTTTGCACTGTTATGCTCATTTTTACGGAGCCAAGCGTGTAAGAAAGCGAGGCAATTCTCTCTAAACGCGAGGCAGACGTTTTTTCTACCTCTACATTTGTGACGTTTTTCCTCCGCATTCGCAGAGAGGGCAAGCGGCGGACGGTTCAAACAAGTGAATTTTCGCCTCATTTTCTAGAGTGATCTCAAAATTGGAGCAAAAAACGAAAACCAGCTTCATTTCAAGACCACGTCCTCTGATTGCACAAAAACGGCAAATAATCGCACGCACGTATCAAACGTCGTAAATCGCGCGTAGCTCTCCAAAATTTGTCAACAAATCGGGCGTCAAGCTGCGAAAATACTGAAAAAATATTCTCGATCCAGCGTATGAAGAGAAGCTATTTCGTGGCATCGGATCAGCTGCCCCTCGACGCTCGGGCGGGAATGCAATTTATCCGCTCTCGAAGAGAGGAATGTTCAGCTTGTTCAACACGGGAATATCGCCGCCGAATTGTTCTTCGCAACCCACCGCGAGCGGCTCACGAGATCCCGACCGTATAAAAGTGCTATTCTGATTTTAATTAGTCGGGCTGCACCATCGGTGAAGCGCTTGAAAACTACCGTGCTAGCTCAGGCGCCATGACGCTACGCGTAATTAGCTTCGCGTCGAGCTAGCTAAAAGCGCACAGGTAGAAGAGAGAGCGGACGGACAAATATCAATATGACATCGAGAACAAGATTAGCGAGGACACCGGGATGCCGATGATATTTAATTTCACGCAGATTAGTGCGACGAGCACGTAACTACACGGCGAAAATAGCCGACTAAGAAGCGTGATGTCGCACGAGACGGATGATGAAAACAAGCGACTGACGTCAGGCGAGCGATCCTTCTAGCTAGCGGAAGCATCGCGTTATCGCTTTTATGGACGAGCACATAAACAAGCGGCAAACGAGCAAATTAAAGCCACCGGGATGGCGAATGTTTGTGTTTCGGACGTGTGATTGAGCGCTGCAAAGTTCGAACTAAACGACGTGCAATCAGTCACGTTAGCCGGCTTGCCGCCGGGCGCGACACGCACGTCGTTCCGTTTATTGCAAAAGATTATTACTTCTCGAGTCGGCGATGCGCTAATGGACGCAGATGTGCGATGCGATGGATTTGCTGTGGAAAGTTTAGGCGCACGGCAATTTAGGCTGACATCAATTACGTCATTAGTCACACGCTTTGCAACAAATGCGCGACGCGATCGTCGAGAGGTATTTGGGAGCGGCTTGAGATGAGCCCTTGAGGAGCAGAAACAATGGGAAGCCTCATTTCTTCAATGTGATATGAAATGAAGGATCGCGTGATTTGAGCAAGCAGGCTCATTGACTTCGAGAAACTAACTTTTCTAAAGAGCGGCGCGCTGGGCTTGAAAGGTACTCGAGAGGCCGAGGGCAAGCAACAACCCGTTTTAAAGAAACAAAAAACGAAAAATTTCGGCTCGGTTTTGTTTTCGAAAAAAAAAACTAACTCGGTTTCTTTCGTTTTTTCTTGCTTTTTATTTGTTTTTTTTTAGCTTTTAGACGACATTTGGTAACATAAAGAATGGCTAAAAATCTGTTTAAAGCACATTTATGAACAAAAGAAAAATCAAAAATTGTTTTTTTTTGGTTGACCAAAAAAACCGGCCGTTGACGGACGAGGGCTCTCTCACAATGGAAGCGGAAGTGACATACAAATATAAAAAGGTAGAGCAGCTGTAACGAGTCGCGTTTTTCATATGCAATGTAGTTTTACCGGTGGGACCGTAAACTTTATAACGTCGATGTGGAAATGCACCTTTGAACCCATCCTTTGTCTGTCACTTGCTGTGACGTTTATAAACGTGGTCATATTCTTTTACTCAGTCGCGAAGATCAAAAGGCATCGAACTGTATCGTATCTATATCAGTGCGACTGTCGAAAAATATTAATGTCGATACGATGTTGGACAGTCGTGATAAAAATCGTAATTTTTTGATCTAATTTTTAATTTTTTTTTATTGGTATTGAAACCTTTTCGATTGCAAAAATATGCATGTGAACGGACTTTTCATGCAGTACGATATGGATAATTTCTCGGCTTTACAAAGTTTCGTTGTTCGATTCGATCGATACAATATGCATCGATTTGACTTGGTTTGACTTTCCAAAGTGCAAACGTCTCTCAATTCGATGCGATATCAAAATATTTTGTTTTGGCCTATTGCAGAGACTATTTTCGGCTAGAGTGACCCTGTATATAGGCAGCGATCTTGAAGCAAAAGGAACGTGATGAAAATCAGATTAAACCGAACCGCGTGCTTTGCTGGCTCAAATAACGCAGTTATCGGTGTTCTCGACTGCTCGATAAAGAAGTATCTTCCAAAAGTCTACTTTGTTTCAAAATGAAACAGCTAAAAAGCATTCCGAAATATTCCTGTGAAACTCATCCATATATGACGTCACCTGCCGAGAGGGAGGGGTCCGAAAATTTTATGTAAAAGGTGACACTAGGTGTAAAATATAGCTTATGTTTATGTGTAAAGCCAGATGATGGTGGGGGAAGAGTGTCGAAAAATTTCAATTTTTAGGTGACGATATATATATATATATACATGTCCTGCCCATGTGAAGTTGTGCAAAAACTGTTGCAATCATAATTTTTGAATGGGGCAAACTTGTGGCGAAAGCGAAAACAGTTTTGAAAAGCCATTTATCAGGACATTTCAAAACTGTTTTCACTTTTGCTATGCGTTTTCACAGGACGATTATTTTTTCGATTACAAATTTAATTTCTTTTCTCAATTCCAAATTCAATTTTTTTCTCTGCTCCAAAGTTGTACCCCAACGCGAACAGTGGTCCAAAGCGTGTAGGTGAGGGATAACTTGAACTTTGTGACCGAAAAAGTTCTCGGTTTCCACATGCTAAAGTTATGATCGAAGCAGTTTTTGCTCAACTTGGCATAAGTAAAGAAATAATGCAAAACTTTGTTTATTTTCACAAATTTAGAAAATTTGCACAATGCTATGGGCACCACCTAGAAGACTTTTGTACCAATCTGCTTACGCAATTGATTAGCATCCGAAGCAGTCAACGGCGACTTCAAGGGACAAGAGGCAGCTCGTTGTTTCTCCAATAAAATCCACTAATGACGTCGAGAGTAGCGCATGAACATAAGCTGCTTATGACAGCCGACATGACCTTCGCGCTTTTTCTTCACACAGTACTATCGTTTGCGAAGAAATATTGGAGGCAATTTTGCAAAAAGTTAAACTTTATTACTTTTAGAGCTGCGAAAACAAAGGCACAATATCGGAACACTCCGCAGAGGCCGCGGAAACTTCGTTTTGATAATTAGAAATTTTTTGTAACTTTCGGGAAAGTGCTTAGGGCATTGAAAAACGGTTGAAAAATGAGCCAAATTTTATTTTTGTATTTATGTTTTTCCGTTTTAGATGTAAAATGATAAATGGCGCAAAATACAGTTAAAAAGCTCGTCGATAAACTGCTGTTATTAGCAAAGTCACCGCCTTCAGAACAAAGCGGAAAAAGACGAGTGCAAATCACCAAGGCGACGTCACTTTTCTCCGAGGAAATCACGCATGAAGGAGATAGGGGCAGGGCGTTCTGCTCGTCCGTCGTGAACGGAGAAGGAGGGATCGACTCTAGAGCGCACGCTGACGTCAAACGTCATTGCAGAATGCAGCACGTAATGAGTTTGATCAAGGAAGCCTAAAGAGAGGCAAAATGCACGGTAGTAGAAAAAACGTGTCGCACGGGATGAACGCATTATCGTGAGGTGATTTCCAAACGGCAGATCGAAAAAAAACGGGGCAAAGAAGGAAATTTACAGCGCGAATGTCGAGTCGGAAAAATATCTCAACGCTAACCATTCCAAATGTACATATTGCAACGACATTTGGGGCACTTAGCCAAAAACCACAAACTACTGAAATTCGGATTTTCGCAGAAATTACATACAAATATAGAAATTTCAAAGAATCGATAACGTTATCAAAAAAATCAATATGCAAAACCGATTTTGAAAAATTGCTATCGAAAAATTGAAATTTTTGTAAGATTTTATAAAATTTATATTTTTGTTATGGATTTTTTAAGGATCTAAGGTTTACCACACAGACACTATACGTAAAGAGCCAACATTAGAAACATGCGTGAAAAGATACGTAATGAAGTGTTAGTAGGCGCCGCGGAGGCGCCCCGAAGCGGCGTGCGAGTGTGCCTCAACAATCCGGCGCGCGTTGCCGGCTTGCACTGCACTGCAAGGAGGGGTAGAGTAGAAAAAATGTTACTACTTCGACGAATGTCTTTCACACTTTCGGTCACACTAGGAAAACAGAACACTGCCATCGGAATGGGCAACTCCGACGTTCCTAACCATAACTAGTCCGTGCACCTATGCTCCCACTCAAGTGAACGTTGCATCCGACTCCGCTCCATTTTTGAGCCCAACGCGGCGTGGATTGCAGCCGAAGATGTGAATTTTTGAGTTGAGCAGAACGGAGCTCTGCAGTTTTGCACGTGGTAGGAAGTGGACTGCAGCGGAGTGGACCTGGAAGTTGTAATTTTTGCATCCGATTGAAGCAATGCTCCAAAAGTGTTCCAAAAGGCATTTTCCCGTGGTAAACATTAAAAAAATAGAAAATTCTCAAAAATTACACAGCTTCATAAAAATACGAAAATGTAAAAGCTAGAAAAAACCGGAAAAAAGGCATCTCTCTGTTAAAAAATGTTTCAAAAGGCATTCTGCCGTTAGTATAACAGATAAAATTAAGCAAATTCTGAAACATGAGATAAAGAATAGCCGAAAAAATTAAAAATTGAAAAAAACTGCAAAAAGCCAACTGAGATTTCTGAAAAATGTGCTCGCGGCCAGTGAATCTTTAATTTTGAAAAATTTTGAAAATGATTTTTTTTATTTCGGGGATACTGTTTGCAAACGTGTAAGTGAGATTACGGATCGGTGCGTCTGACTTGTTCTGAGTCCGAAGTTGAATTACCCTGATGCACAGACCGCTGGAAGCATGGGACAGCGCTGAGGTATGCGAAAAGCCAATCTGCGGAGCAAGGGCAAACGGGAATGTAAAAATAGAATTTTGCGATTCGGTTGGGCAAACGAGGGATATGGCACAAACAGAATTAACGGACACACTACCAGGTGGCTATCTTTTTCTTACGAGCTGTGCGCTCAGAGGATGCAATCACATCTGCACGCAGTCGAAGCGTGGTTAGGATAGCGGTATATTTTTTAATTTGCTTTACGTGAAATGTATTTTGGTGAGATCATTTATTGGTCGTCTTCTGCACACGAGAATGTATACGAAGCCGTAAATCTAAAACGCCACGCGAAGAATCGCTCAAAGTGTCTTTATGTGCTAGGTTGTAAAATGAACGTTGCACATAACGCTTTTGTGCTACGGTAGTCTCCTCATCGAGATCATTTTATTCGACGTCAGGCAATAATCAGCGAACTGATAATAATGCAGTGCAGGTGCCAGGAATTTTCCCCTGGTTACAACTGTACAGGTGCTCAACACAACAACATACGCAAGAAAAACATTTATACGACTTGCTACAGAACACGACGACACAATATCACAAATCTTCATACGTAAAGAACAACAAGGGGTCCGGCAAACCCCGAAGACATCTTGCCCGAATTAACAAAAAAAAACGTCAGGAAATTTTGTTCTGGAGGTATGTAGTTTCAGTGGAAGCTACATAATGTCCATGGAGACTATTCTTTATGGCGTACATGGTGTTCATGCTACTCAGCATTGGCAACTTGTCACCTGGTATTGGCAAGTTGGCACCTACCATTGGCAAGTATATACTGTACCGTGATGCTCTGGACATCCGCTAACATTCGATTTTTTTGAGAGGGGGAACTGGAGAATGGAGTGAGGAAGTGGGAGATCGAGACTTTCCTTTTGTTGTGCTCGCCACGCTCGCCTAGCAGAATGCAATAAACCACATGGTATAGAATTACAACGACATAAGGACATAGTTTGAACAAGTCGGCTGTACCGATCCTAAAAGGCCATTGAAGCACCGACACGGTGCCGATAAACCTGAAACTAGATAACACAAAACCATCGATGATATAAACTTTTAACCCTAGGCCAAAAACGCAGACGCCCACTTCACGGAAGATGCTAATGTCAGTCGAGCAGGCACATATAAATAAACATACTGGCCTCTATTACAAGAACCGAGGAAGTAGAGTTGAGAACGGACAGCGGAACATTTGTTGTGTCTGTTATGCCGTGGCACACACCGCTGGCCAGTTACTTACAATGCGACCAGGCAAAAAGCGTGCGCACAGGCGCCACTGCGTGAAGAACATACACATATGACGTCACCATTCGTTTTTGGGACATTTTGGGGTCCAGGAGCCGAACCAGTGTACCGATTCGCTAGTTAAAGAACTTGATTTCTGCTTTTGATTAATGAACCTCTAAACCAAATTTCAGCCCGCTAGCCCTTATATTTATGGTCGAAATTTATGGTGCAGACGACAGACACACACAGACGCGGGCCACCGCAATAGGGACACTGAGGCGCGTGAATGGCCCTGAAAAAGCGCATAATTGCAACTAACAGTGCGGATCAAAGGCAAAAAATCATGTCCATTAAGAGCGGAAATCGAAATCAATGTTGAGAACGACCTAAAGTGGAGGTTACATGATAACAGATAATGGCCTCTGTGTAAAAGACGTGTGTGCAGAAGGGATAGGTCGGCCCAAGTGTAGCCACAAAATGGAAATTTGCGAACAACGAAAAACTGGCGGGTCCCTTCCAGAGGTGGCAAATTTTTATTTTATGTTCCACACTCGCAAAGAAATGCAGACTTTTCGTTACTGAAATTGTTGTGCGAACGCGCTGGACCCCTCGATATATTTACTCGGCTGAATTTCTACAGCCCGTTTCATGAGTGGGTATATCGAAACGGCAGTTGAACGGAAGCGGCTTTAAAAGGTGGCTTGAAAGGTACGGGAGGCTTGAAGAAGGCCAGAGCGCACTTGCAATGGGTAAAATCCTCTAAAGTAGAATAGCGTCGAATTTGTCCTGAGCAAAATTAATGTGTTTACAAACAAGGTTCCTACACTTTCGCCTGCGTTGAAAAGCCGAATAAATCCTTGAAATCCCGAAAAAACCATAGGTTTCGACATGTATGAAAACCATAGATCACAATATACTGACGCCACGTTTATAGACAATATTTTCCGGTTCCGGCGAAAATTAAAATTTTTGTAAATTTTTTAACAAAATTCGTAAAGTTTTCGAAAAATAGAACCATCAAATTCTAAGTATAATTTGATTGGGGCCCTCACCTTCTTCCCTAAAACTTAGATGAAATTTCGTAGAATTTGTGAGTACCCCCATCCCTCCCCTTTTCGGAACGTACAATGTGGATGACGCCCAAACAAAGACCAAATTAATCGGCTCCACGTGCGCGAGTGGGTCTAAGAACTGCGCAAATGTCTCAAGATGAGTAATATCAATCTATTCTGGGACACTGAACATGTTCTTCCAGTCCGTTTCTTCATCCCAACGGCGATTGGTTCAGCTGTTGCAGCTAGAAAATGCGAGAAACCTCACCGATTGCGTCTGGCGTCAAATTCACACAGTACGACGTGGCGAGATAAGTTCTCGTTTGATCGTGCCCTAACGTTAAGCTCCCCATACCAACGTCTCTGCCGCTACGATGTATTGAATCAAGCTTTTCTTGTATGGATTAAGATCACAAAAGGTCATCGCCGGAAACTGCAATGCGCCTTCAGTTATCT
>JAQGBB010002650.1:0-10526 GCA_034691745.1 Prismatolaimus dolichurus | reverse complement strand
AACTTTCACCCGTCGTTGGCCAAGTGCACTGAAAAAATGAACCATTGAACAGTCGTTCAATATAAGAACACCAATGCTGTAAAGTTTAATTATCGCCAAATTACGAATCAACATACTAATCGATTTGTTGATACAATTACGAGTTTGGAAGGTTCTAACTACAGCTTGCTTGAGAGAACCAATGCTGTAGCTGAAACCACAGTTTAAAGCTCCGATGCTAATTTTATTTCTTTATTTGTTTGTTTGTTTATTTATTTAGACAACATTTACGCGTAAACTGAACGCTAGTGCCATCACTTCCGATTTGTCATGAGTAGAAGAATGGCAGAACAAACAAGGAATTTCCGCGAAGCACAAGAATATAGGTCCATGGATTTTTACCAAGCATCAGCATATGAATTATAGTGCTCATGACGCTTTTTTCGAGACGCGAAGCCGCGTCGATCAAAGTCTGTAGCAACCAAACTATGATGACCAATAACCCGATTTTTGGCGTGGAAAATGTTGGCGTAGGATTCTGATAAACCACTTTTTCTTGGGGCTAAAAGTTTGGTTGCTGCACACTCAAGGATAACGGTTGTGAACCTTGCTTTTTAGCTTTTAGTCCCCTGTTAACTTTTTCGCTATTTGGCGAAAAGCGCGATTGTAACTGTTATCCCAGTAATAATTATGAAGTGCACAAATGTGCGAGGAACCAACACTGTTTACCGCGAAAACGGAGGACTGTTATTATGCATTCTGTCTGAATGTTGGCAGCAAAAGGGGCTACGTTTTTGTTTCGTGACAGGCAATCACATGGGAGGACGTGTCTCGAGCGCAAAAGTTTTACATAAATAAGCTCTGCCGGGCAAAACAAAAAAGAGCCACTTGTGCCACCACGGTCGCGCTCTTAAAAGTACGACACAAGGTTCCATAAAGTAGCAAAATTTTACAGCATTTCGCGACAGCATTAAAAGTAGGACACAAGGCTTGGAGAAAAGCCCTTGAAAAAATTTAAAAAAAAATTTACGACAGCAAAGGTGACATCGATACATAGCGCCAATGCAGCTGTACTTGTATCGACGTCACCTTTGCTGCCGTAGATTTTTGAAGTTTTTTTAAGGGCTATTCCTTAAGCCTTGTGTCCTACTTTTAAAGTCGCAAAATGCTATGAAGTTGTGCTACTTTGTGAAACCTTGTGTCGCACTTTTAATAGCGCGACCGTAGTAGGAAGTGGCTTTTTTGCTTTGCCCGGCAAAGCTTGTTTATTATTATTGAAACTTCGCAAGTTTGATTAGTGATTCCATACGAGCCTTTTGCTTTTTTATTACAGGTGCCTTTTCTTGTTAAACCATGTTTATCCATTCGCTTGCTTGTTCGGCTGCTTTGTGTGCATGTATGATTATTAATTAACTTGCCATCGTTATTCGTTTTGTAGAGAAAGTGAACTCCACAAAATGGATTTACCGTTTTCTGCCGAGTATGCAAAAAGTTCGCGGTCCATGTGCAGAAAATGTCGCGATAGCATCGACAAGGACAATCTTCGGTGAGTGATAGCTGCTTGACAGTCAACACGTCATAGTTAGCTGCTTTAATGTACTGTGCCTAGATGGTTGCCGACCGAAATTTTTTATCTCTGCTCCCCATTTTTCACCCGTCGCTCTGCCAGCTGTATGATCGACATTTTTGTCAAATATTTTCTGATAGGAATGATTCTTCAGATATTGGGAGCGCCAAATTGTTTATAGTCTTAAAAAGTTTTTTACTTTTGGTCAACGAGTTTGTGAAATCTGTTTTTCCCTACGTGATGTGAATATTTCCCATTCAGTATTGGCTAATTGTGAGAGCATTCTATGAAAATTAACTTCTTAACTAATTGACCCTTCTATCGTATTTCTAGCCTCGCCATCATGGTCCAGTCACCAATGTTTGATGGAAAAGTAACTTTGTTTTGTTTTTCTCCAGTATGACGTCTGATTACTTTTCCACTTGAAGATTCCCAATTGGTATCACTTCGATTGCTTTTTTCGCTCTATCAAATCCGCACTCAAGTCAGAAGTTGACATCCACGGTTTCGATAGTTTACGTTGGCAAGACCAGGAACGAATCCGTGCGCGCATTTCCGGAGGTAGTTAAAGTCTTTCGCAGACTGCTAGAGCGTGTCTTTACTTTTAGTCCAACCTTCAGCGATCTTGGACGAGAAGGCATGCAACACAACCGCCCCTACCGCTTCTTCGAAAAAATCAAAAGCTGTTGTATCAGATGACGCAGTGGACAAGGATTCTATTAGCGAGTTTTCTGTCGAGTATGCAGCGTCAAGTCGGTCGACATGTCGTGTTTGTAAAGAGAAGATTGAAGTGGTATTTCCTGTGAATTTGTTGGCTTCTTTTTTATTTTCTTTCTCCTATATTATGTGTAGAAGAGTGTTCGTATTTCGAAGATTGACCACGATGACCCGAATGCACGACGTGTGCCTGGAGGTGTTCCCGGTTGGAGGCATTTGGAGTGTTTTGTTAAAGCACGCGGTGAACTGGAGTTTACTTGGTCGGCCAAAGAGTGAGTTTGGATTTTGGCCTTTTGTTTAAAGATGCGGAAGGTAATCACTATGTGATGTGTACTTTTAGACTGCCCGGGTTTCAGAACTTGGAGAAGGAAGACCAGAAAGTGTTGGTGAAGAAATTGCCTGCGTTGAAACGGTATTTTTAATATTTTAACGAGGGAGTTTGCATTTGAAAATGATCTGTTCAGACCTGCCAAACGAAAGGCAGAAGGGGAAACAAATGTGGGGAGTGATGTTACCGCCGCCAGACCGGCGAAGAAAGCGAAGAAGTCGAAAGATGCAACGCCGGCGACGAGCGTCGAAGAAGCGCTGCGGGTTGGTGACGTTTTTGTGTGCAATGCTTGATGCGACTGCGAATATTTGCTTTGTATTTTTTGTTCAGAAACAGAACGAGGATTTGTGGAAGATCAAAGACAAACTTCATGAAGAGGGTTTCAATAGGAACCAGATTGGTGATGTCTTGACCGAGAATGGACAGATTGTGCCGAAGCAAGATGATAAGGTGTGTTACACAGCGCGCTTTATATTCCACGTTGGACTCGTTATTTCCTTCGTGCCAATTCCGAAAGTGATAAGTGTGAGCGCATCGATGAGAGATGCTGCGGCAGCTATAGAAACGTCGGAATGAACATTGAGGGATACTTTACTTTGGTCTTAAATGTCAGCAAACGCTGCGGTGTAAAAGAGGCAATTCGGTGTGTTCATGGTGTATAGTATTTGCTGACAACTACAAAGTCGACCTGACAGACTACTAGACAGTCACCTTATCGTACATCTTTCCGTTTTCTCCAGAAATTTGATCACTTGGCCGACATTATGCTCTTTGGTGCGCTCGATCCGTGCCCGCAATGCGGGGGTAGTCTCATATACAGGTATGTTACATTTACCTACTGTTAATCACTGTCAGCCAACAGTTTCAATTAATATACACATCCGGATTTTTTCTCGTGTATGTGTACATACTGTATGTCCAGTGTGTTTCTTTTTCACATGCTTGAGTGAGCGTTGTTTGTAGAAAGCCTGCTTAGGCGAGATGACTTAATGTGTACAGTGCGTACCCGAAGTATTCTTTTAATGTTTAGTGTACATTATGTGTTCTATGCATGTCATTAAGTACTATGCATAAAGCCTTTTGAAAGGTTTTTGACTTTTCAGCTCGACATTGAACGCGTATAAATGTACGGGCAGTGTTAGTGAATGGACGAAGTGCGAGTACACGACGCAGAAGCCGACACGTTCGGAGTTCGTTTTGGTTGATCATTTTGGAAGCACTTATTTGTATGTTCAAGTGCATTCGTACTTTTGGGATTTACCAATACTATACTAGTGAAACGACTTTCGATGAACTTTAAACTCAGAAATTTTATTGGCTCCTTGATGATTTCTTGCATGGATCGGCCATAGTTTATTACAGTTTTTAATTGTTTGAAACCGCCGTATGCACTTGACAGAAGCAGAATTATTGTTGGGTGTGCCAATATCGCTCGCTGGTGGATCAACGGGGTTTGTCTGTGCGGCCAGTTTTGTCCTTTTCTTTTATAACATGCGGGTCTTGTTTCGAGAAAAACCCCTTGTATGTCACCCTGCCTCGAAGGGCCACCCATTGTATATGCAGGACAATAGTGGTACGGGGACGTGGGTCCAGATGAATCTGGACAGCTCGGGTCCACTGACCAGAAAAGCCCTTGCGGGTAATAATTGCGTACCGTTTCCATACGATGCAAGTGCCAACTCGGTCAGTGACTACGGACATGGTTAACGTCCACGTCGGACCGCTTCTTGCTTCGAACAAGAAAAGAAGTTTTGACTGTTCATGACGAATTCAAGTTCGTCTTTGTTGAATTTTCTCAAATTATATGGTCTAACTGTAATGCGTGACAGTTGACAGAAACAGACTTATTGAATAGGGAGAATTTCAAATTCGTGCCAGGTCGAGAGCGAGTCTTCCCGCTCAATCGACCCGCACTTGGCGCATCGCTCGATGCTACGTCGGCACAAGAGACTAAGAACGTCGCGTCTGCGTCGGTGCCGCCGCCAGGTAATAGTGAACGTGTCGCCATCGCCTCTAGTCTTGCTGATCGATAGCCTGAAGAATGTCTTAGTTTTAATTAACATTCGATACGATTGAGCCATTTCATATCAGGTCACTTTGGCGTTTCTTTTTTACTCTCGACAGCCTTTGTGCGCGATTTGAGCTAACATTAGTTGCGCGGGTTACGGTACTGGCTAATCTGGTCACGTGACCACCTCGAAACTACTTGTCCTTTCAGCTCGCCTCAACTTCGTTCGCACTCCTACCACTTTTGTATTGGGGATGCACGAAGATGTCGTAGGTGGCTACGCGGGGGACTGCTGGGGAGGGGAGGATAAATGTCATGTGGTGCGTGAACATATTGATATGCGTTTATGTGTGCAGGAAAACCACTGCATAAATTGAGTTTTTTCGTGATCGGCGCCAGTGCTGGCTTCCAGAAATGCGGCGGCTCGAAGAAGGACGCTATCGAGATTGTTGAAACTCTTGGTGGTACTGTTGAGACGAAAGATTTCGATAAAACCCTCATCGCACTTATTACGACAGCTGGTAATTAGTGCTGTTACTGTACGCATCTTGGATGTAATGTTATCAAGGTTATGCTTAGTGTGGTGCTGACTGATTATTGATGCTCCCGTCGTTTTCTTCTAGTTGATGTGAAGAAAAAATCGAAGAGGGTTGTCCAAGCAGCTGCGTCTGATGTGGCTGTTGTTTCGGAAGACTTTCTTGTTGAACTCAAGCAGAACACTGAAGCGAATAATGGAAAGACTCTCTCAGATGACGAATTGGCTTTGTTGGTCAAGAAACATTCGATTGCGGAGTTTGGAGTCGATGTCCTGAAGGTGCGCGGGGCAGACTACAAGAGATGATCATGGACGGGGTGACCCGGAAAATGTTGTCGGGGTCGAATCAAGGGAAAAAGTTGCATTTCGAAAGTATGAAGTTTTTTTAATTATTTAAAATTTATTTTTGAATCTCGCCTGTTCGATTCTACTTGCTGTGATTCACAACACACATCGGTGGACTTTTACTGTGCGTATAAACGATTTTCATTTTTTTAATTAAAATCGACTTTTTTCCCGAACTTTCTCCCCTTTACACACACGTTGGGCTCGTTGTTTGATTAGAGATATAGTACATCTACTGACGATTTATTTGTATGTTTTTTTCAGCTACAAACGAAGATTTCCGACGCACGCTCTTCGACGGTTTCGTTGACGAAAAAATCGTCAGCCATTTTCGGACAATGTGCGTGTCGTGAATTGTCCTTTTTATCTACTAACATTTACGAGGGAACTACTCGTACTGTACATTTAGTTTATGTTAACCCCAACGGTGTTGCGATGGGATGGATGTAGAATACAGACACAATGGTTGATGCTTGGGTTTGCTTTTTTGCTCGGCAGCTGAAGAGTCGTTTAAATCGAAGAAAACAACGAAGAAGATTGTTGTTAAAGGTGGTTGCGTTGTCGATGAAGATACAGGTTGGTATTAATTTATACGTGAACGTGCATTACAGGGTATTTTATGTGTACTTTGCATGCGGATTCAGTGGCGTCTATACGGGGATGCGGGGCGCCCCCTGGAAAAAAAATTAAGAAAAAAGAGAAAAAATTGAAAATTTTTTGCTGCTGTTTTTAAATGAAATTTTATTAAAAATTGTGAAAAAAATTTCCTCGGCCACCCCGCTGGAAATTAAATGTTTTTTTTTCTTTTTAAGGCTTGACCGATGTCGCTCAGGTTTTGAAAAGTAAAGACGGCACCCCTTTGAACGCGATTCTCGGCCTTGTCGATGTTCAACGCAATTCCAATTCGTTCTACAAGTTGCAAGTCCTCAAACACGATGTGAAAGAGAAGTAAATCATCTTTATCTCCCCCCTCCCCCACTTTTTTATTTTATCGATTTTTTCTTCTCGTCTGATAGATATTGGCTGTATCGAGCATGGGGGAGAGTCGGAACAACTATTGGTAGCTTCAAACTCGAATCGTACGGAAGTGATCGATCGTCGGCTGTTGAACAGTTTCGAACTATCTATTTCGATAAGACTGGAAATGAGTGGAGAGAACGAGAGAGATTTGTTAAACAGAAGGGAAAGTTCTATCCTATTGAAATCGATTATGGACAGGTTTGTTTCTTTATCTTTAACTGGGCTTGTTTTGTGTACAGTCGTTTTGTAGGAAACGACCGCTGTTGAATCGGGTGTCAGACCGGGAACAACTAGTAAACTTGCGGGACCGATTCAGAAATTGATGACGATGGTTTTCGATGTGGCACAGATGGAGTTGACGATGAAAGAGTTTGAGGTTGTTTGCTTTATGCGGACAAATATGTTTGCTTTGCGGATTGTGGGATTGTGTGCCGTAGGGTGGTAGTTTGGGGTGGTCCCTCACCTCATCCCCCGAATGGGGGAAATTTTTAAAAATGCTCCTCCCTTCATTTACTGACGAAATTTTTTCTCGGGGTTTTTCTGGTGGGGGTAAAATTTTCATTGGAAATTACCCCCCCCCCCCCAAGTACCCTTAGTTGCCTGAAATTACCCTCTTTTTAAGGCGTTGTCGGAGATGAAGCAAATGGGGCTCCATGGGGCATGGGATGGCAAATTTGTTTGCCCCTTGCCAACTACCACTTGTGTACACATGCTTGGGACGTTGTCTGAAAACCGTTTTCCTATTTAGATTGATTTGAAGAAGATGCCGTTGGGAAAGATAAGCAAGTATGTTATTATTGTTGCGCAATTAGTTTGCACTAGTTTGTCTACTGTGCATAAATATGAAGATAATTAGGTGAAAGTGGTTGTGAAAAGTTTTTGGCGCGTTGTAGAAAGCAACTGCATGATGCTTATCAGATTCTTACGGACTTGCAAGAGGTAGAGTGGCTTTTAGTGCGTGACTGACGAGCGTCGCTTTTGGTCAAGTGGTTTGGTCGAACTTCTCGGTGATGGTAGAGAATTGGGCTTTGGTTATAGCTTAAGACTGGCGCGACGAAGACGCAAATTATGGATGCTTCGAACAGGTTTTATACGCTCATTCCGCATGATTTCGGGTACGATATGGAAGAGATGCTTCACGAGCTTATTTTACAATTGCGTGAGAATCTACTATGTACAGGCGTGTATTGTTTGATTCCGATATCCTCGTGATTGAGACGGATTTCTGGTCGGGCCATATCGGGAGTGGACACTGTAGCTGAGATTATGTGACTTGCAAGGGACGGCAAGTGGAAGGAGTCCACCTGGCTGCGAATACAAACGCGGCTTTGTTGGTCCCTGAATGACACCCAGGAGGGATGCTGTCTTGGGGTTAGTGGCCGCGACGGTCAATGCATGGTATTAGCTCGAAGATGCTAGGCTGTCTGGAATGCGCGTATGTACAGTATGTATATCCACTGTGTGAAATACATGCTGAGTATTTTCTGTTGTACAACTCAATATGCGATTGGATATTTTCTTCATGTTTAGGCTCAAGAAACCTCCTTTGCTTGATAACGATCTGATTGTTAAAGTATGTATACATGCGTGCTATCAACGTGTAATTGTATGAGACTTGATTTTTTATTTTGACGAAAAAAATTTTGTTTGAAAGGGTCGAAACGTGGAGCGTGGAGGAAAGTTGATTTTGGAGCAAAAATGTTTGATTCATTCGGGGTTTTAGGCCAAAAGTTGAAAGTTGGATCAAAAAATTTTTTCTCTTTAAATGGTTCCAAAACACGGTTTTTTATTTAAAAAATCGATTGTGGAGAAAATTTTGACTCAAAATTTCGACTTGACTTTAAACTACAGGTAGTAAGTGGTCTGGATAAAAAAAATTAGCTGTAAAATCAGGTTTCAACTGCACAAAACGTGTTTTTGGACCGTTAGGAAATTGGTTTTGTCAAAAGGAAGAAATCGACAGGGTTATATCATTACACGTTGATAGTACGTACAGTACATCACTGCTGTACATGTTAGGCGCCTAATAAGTAGTTCATTTAATAGTGTTTGTTAGATTTGTCTTTCTCTACGCTACCTCTAGGCGAAGACTGAAATGCTCGACAACTTGTTGGAGATTGAGATAGCATTTAGCATTCTTCGTGCTGACGGAAAAGCACCGCTTGATAAAGATCCTCTCGATGTTCATTACGAGAAGTTGCACACTGATATGCAGGTTGGACAGACATGAAGGCTCTTTCTCGTATCAATGGGACAAGACTTTCTCTGTAGGTCTTGGATAAGAACTCGCCGGATTTTCACCGAATTGCAGAGTATGTGATCAAGAAGATAACGTTGTGTATTTTCACTTGGCGACGATTAGCTCGCACGCAAATAGGCTTCGCAAAATTAGTCTAAACGCTAGTCATGTCTGTTGTCTTGACCCCTTGTGCTTTTTTGTTCCGTCATATTTCTTTATTGCTATCTTGTGTTTCTTCTTGTCCTTTCCGCGTTTAGTTGGCGTTAAACTCGATGATTCTTTCAGGTATGTTAAGAATACTCACGCGGCAACCCATGGACAGTACGGTCTGAAGGTGGCGGAGGTGAGTTCATTCGGATGTCGTGCGGGGGCGCATTGGTCTTTCGGTTAGGGGCGTAAAAGTTTGCCGGTTGAACTAGCATGAAAAGGGACGGCAGATTTGAGCTGCTCTTGGCGAGGTTATGCAAAAAAATTGTCTTTTCTAAGTCCGTTGGTCTCCCCTTATGGGCGCCTTTTGGTCGCCTGATTGAATGCGATGCCGCTTGTTCACATTGTATGCGAAGACTGTTTGCTCTTATACTTTTTACAATAGAGTGTGTTATTAAGTACAGTTAACAGTACAATTTATTGCATGCACCCTTCTAGAATGGTATGTACACAATCTAGGTATTCAAAGTGGCCAGACACGGTGAAGTAGAGCGGTACGAAAAGTTCAAATCGATTGGTAATCGACAAATGCTTTGGCATGGCTCGCGAATTTCTAACTTTGCGGGTACTTTGTTGACGTGTACACAACTTCGTGAGGCATCCAGTACCCTACTCATTGAGCTGTTTAGGCATCCTTTCACAAGGATTGAGAATTGCTCCGCCGGAAGCGCCTGTTGTAAGTGCGAATGAGTACGAGAGGTGTATTCGTGTACAGTACTTGTATTCTTGTATGTATTCGGTGCAAATGCAGAGATGGTATTTTTGAAATAGTCGCGTTGATATTGACGGATGTACATTGTTGTTCTCCATTTTAGACTGGATATATGTTCGGCAAAGGTTTGTGCGAATTAGTTTTCTAATACTTACGATTTTTGTTAATTAACGTAGTGTTTTTTGCTGTTTACTATCACGCACGGCACAAGTCCTTGTACGTTGGCCGGTTTTCGCACAATTTCAGAACCAGTTTTTCTAATAGATCAGAATGATGGCTATATTGCAGCCAGTATTTTGATGTATGCTGTTCAACCGGGCTCGAGAAAACCGGTTGTGGAATTTTGCAAAAACCGGTCAACGTAGGACTTTTGGTGTGCGTGATACGTGCGAATGTATTTTCGTACATGACTGCTTGGATTGTTTAGGCATTTATTTCGCCGACATCGTCTCCAAGAGCGGTACGTCCAGTGCGCACGTTTGATTGAGAACTCACTTGAACTACGTGTAGTACGTTGTACTCGTCACTGACCACAAATCGGTGTTTCGCAATAACTAGACTCGAAGTGCAAACACTTGTTTGCTGTTATGTAGCTCCGCTGTGTTATGTAGAACGCGTAGTTTTGGTCTGCTTTTAGCCAACTACTGCTACGCGTCGCAGGCTAATTCGACGGGTTTACTACTGCTTTGCGAAGTGGCGCTTGGCAACGTGTAAGTACGTTACGTAACTTGTGCTGTTTATGTACATAATTGTACAACACATTAGACTTATAGATGTCTCTGCAAGCGTTTGCAGAATGTGCGTTCTCTGATGTGCATCTCACGCTGGTTCTTTTTTCTCTGCAGCTACGAACGCAAGAACGCCGAGTT
>JAQGBB010002649.1:0-10531 GCA_034691745.1 Prismatolaimus dolichurus | reverse complement strand
GCATCGGACGGAGTAGCTTGATTCTGGATGAATGTTTTCCTCGTTTTTCGATGCTGAAGGTCTTCGAGCTTGCCGAGCTCGACTTCGAGGGGCGCAACGACGTAGCAGTCAACGGAACAGTGCGTTCGATTTTTGGCTTGATTGCTGATAGTTGTCCGTAACTCGAACGTCTTGCGCTAATTGATTGCTTGAATCTGAGTGCCGCCGGCGTCGAACGCTTCTCCGACCTGAAAGCGCTGAAGATCAGCGGTTGTCAATCGTCGAATATAGAAGAACTTTTGACCGACGATCAGGTCGTCGAAATTTGCGCATGAAATCGCGGGCTGGAGAGCCTGCGCATCGCGAATCGCAGTTATCAGATCAGCATTCGCGCACACGAAGCAATTGCGGGACTATCGAGCCTTCAGGAGCTGGAGATGTCCGGTGTGGTTAGCAATAACCATCTACGAGCTGTCTTTGACTGCGCCGTTGGCCGTTCGCTTAATCGTTTCTCGTTGCCCTGGTCGTACTACCTGACCGACGAATCGTTGCAGACGATTGGGCGTTGTTGTCCGAACTTGAGTCTTCTCGTCGTTTGTTGCAACTCAATGTCGGCGGCTGCTCTTTGTGATTTTATCGATCGGTTTTGGTTAGGTCCGACCAGCGCTGGCGAACGCCGAGAACTCTATCTCGCTTGGGACGACTACGTGGAACAAGCGGCTGAACTTTCTGCTCTCGTCGTCTCGACGTTGCTGCCGGCTTCTGCCAGAGTTCGCCGCTTCCGGAACCGGCCGTTCGTCGTCTTCCACGCGCATACGATGGCCATGGCTGCCGATGAGTAGAAATCGTGCGGTGATTTTTCGGTGCAGACGGCAGGGGTAGGATTATTAGGAATATACATGGAAAGGCTTCCAAATGCGTGGAAAATGATCGTATATGTAAATCACAGACCGGGAGCCGAATAGGTTGACTTGTTTAACATGTTGGAAGTTGAACTCAATTTCACAGTTTTTTTGTTGAGGATGGAAAGTGCGTTTCTTAAACGATTTTTGGTCTGCTTTTTTCTCGGTAAACGTTTACCGTATTTTTGATTGTCAATACCAGGACATGTTTTCGGTCTTTGTTGTCTTATTACAGTTTTTGAGTATTTCGAAGGTGCTTCCAGAAGGAGTACGAGAGAAAGCTGCAAGAAAGTATTGCTAGTTGCAGTATTTTCTAAATTTGTTTTTTTTTTAGCAATTTTGGAGGTTCCTGAACTGTTTTGCAGGTGTCACATCGCCGTTTTAATCCTCATCCCCGTTTTACTCACTGCCGTCGCAGAATTGCTCCTCTTGGCCGATTGAATCTCGACACACGGGTCGCGTATACAAACGAGGTCCACACAGAAGGTCATTCATTTGGCACACTTTGTCCGTGTACTTCTTTGACAATTTTATCCAAACCCAAAATATCAACAAACAAGAGAAACAATTCAAATCTGAACAATACGTATCAAAATGTGTCGACATTTTTACAAATCGCATTGACTTTCGATGCAGTGCGCTGAAGTTTTTTGAAATTGCGATCACGCAAGTGAAACTCGTTTAAATTATGATGCCATGTGCTAAAGTTCAACGAAATTTTGGTAATGTAGAAAATGAACAAATCACAATTTCGATGAATTGCATCGATTTTCATTGATTTTTTTTGATGGCCTACACTGAAGTTCACGAAAATGTCGATTATGCAAACTGATGATAAATAAAGCTAAGATAATCTGCGCTGAAGTTTAATATAATTTGGATCATTCAGAGTGAAACTAATCGAAATTACGATTAATCATATCAACCTGTTCATTCATATATTGGCGTCATTTAACAATTCATATTTTTCGACCCTCTCGTCACTCGCTTCGCCACATAGACATACGCTATCTTTTACGCGTAGCGTCACTTTAGATAACGTCATTTATGGATGACCCATTAAATTTTAGCGCCTCGCCACACGGGAAGCATTTTGAGACGTCCCCTAAATTATAAGCTAGCTTTTGCACCGCATCGCATCTAAAGAGGTCTACCATGGTCTAACTAAGGACATCAAAGTAACATTTACTACGAATTCATCCAAGCAACAAAACGTCTATCACTGCGGCGTGTCTCATCATCAGTCATTCCGTTGTCACCGCTGCTACACTAGAGGCATTCGATTATCATAAATGACCGGCGCCGAGAGCATGATTTTTATTGTTCCAACCAAGCAAGTTGACGTGAAGATCCAGAGAAAAAGCCGATCCAGCACAAGAGCGACAAAGCGCCAATCCTCCTTTACCTTTAAGGGAAAAAACGTGACAAAAATCGATATTTTGACCAAACTAATCGATAATATCTACCCAAGTCTGAAAATTATTAAAAAAATTCACTTGCACAAAAACCTTTCAACAACCACTCAGACAATCACCGTGGAAACTGCAGACATGCACTTGCTTGCTTTCAAAGACTACCACGATATTACACGCACATATTTATCGTTGGCTCCTAGCGTTTACTCGTTGTTTTGCAGCTTGCGGTCCACATGCAAAATCTCCTTTTGAGATGCGATGACGTTGGAGTCGTCGGAGCGCCGCTGCGGTGCCGTGTGCGCAGGGTACTTCCCGTAGATGACGACCGAGACGCCGACGAAGCACGCGCCGCCAACGAACCACACCGATGGAACGAATCCGAGCAAAACGTTACTGCCAATGCATGCGAGGACGAGCGCGATCGACTGCGCGTACGACTTGAGAATGTTATCGGCGTACTTCATCACGACGGCGATGATGAGGCCGCCGATGGCGTTCATCATGACTATCGACCAGACGACGCTGTCGTAGCCGAAGAGAATGCCGTTCTCGGTAATGCGATGCCAGTCCTTCGCAGCCATCGTGGCGGCGGCAAGCGGGACGCCGAGCGTCGCCAAGCGCACATTCTGCATCCAGATGGACGCCACGCTCGTCTTGAGCACCTTCTCGAAGTAAACGCCGGCGAAGCCCGACGTAATGCACATCGAGAGGACGGCGACGAAACCGATAACGCTGTTGCCTGCGTGAGTCTTCTCGCGACTCTCGTCGCCCGCTTGAAGCTGCTCCCGAATCTGGACCATTGCGACGCCGACGGCGAGTAGCACGAGCGAGAACCACTGCAGTCGCGAAAGCGTCCGCTTCAGGAGCAACACGAAGAACATCGCAGTCGTAAGAATCTTTAGCTGATACGTGACCTGGGAAAAAGAGATGTAAAGAGATGTGCTACTCGTGGTGCTGGTCCCGCGTCGATCTTGCATACTGCATATGTCGCCGCGTCGAGATTTGACAAGCCGATGTAGTAGAGGTTGTTTTGCGCTATGTAGATGATAGACGGAATGCACACCTTAATCGTTTCTTTGGGGTTGCGAACAGTCGCGTCGTAGATGGACGAAGCGCATCTACATGTTCGTTCAAAGCGAAGAGATGCAGTGCAACGATGGTCCTCGATCTCGGAAACTTTTAGAAAATTTGCGCGGGAAATCGAATTTTTTTGGTAAAATTGAAAACTTCGCTCAGTCGGTTTTTCGGCTTCATTTAAGTGCCGATGTCGAAAAATATCTCAAATATAGTTCCTGTTGGGCAATTCTATTTCATATTCTTCGACGTTTCACCATTTTTTCTTGAACATGAAACTGTCAATGTTACAGACAGAGTGAGGCTTAAGTCAAGTTGTACCTCGCAATGCTTCTCTTCTGCCAGATGAGGATGAGAATGCACGAAAACAGCTTGATGACCTCTGTGAAGAAGACGACAGTCGTCGGGTAGAAAAGGTCACTTGATGGCCTAATCCGCGAATATCGGACGATGAGCGGTAAGACCGTTCCGTGCACGACCAACATAGTTAAGCTGACAATCTTTAGCAACGTGCTCGACAGCGACCAAACTAATGACACCACACGATGTAGTTGTTTGCAGTCGCGCGAAAAGCATACACTCATATTGTGCGCTAAAAACACCCCTGGTTCACACACCTGTGGGAGCCGTCGTCCATTTTGCGTCAGTTTGCGTGACCTCGCGCACCTCGGTTACTGGCTTGTCGCTGGCCAGCTGCAGCGGCCCATCGTCGATCTGTCCTGTAAATTAATTAATGCTTTTTTAAATCAGCGCCCTCTTTAGTGCAGTAATGTTGACGTATCGTTCTATGATCGCACGCCATGTTCGAGGTTTCAGAGGGGAGAAGGTCGCTCTTTGGGCTGCCTAACGAAAAAATTGGGGTGATGTGCGAAGAGGGGGGGGGGCGACGGCAATTTCGATCACTTTGGCGCGCGGCACGCGACTTCAATGAAGGAAGAATCTAAACTCTGTTCGCGACACTTTCACGGACGCATACCGGACGTTGTTGATGTTTGTCTTCGACGATGAACTATGTGCTCATCTATCGACATTTACTTTGATCGACCTGTAAATGTCTCTGTTCCGCTGCTCTGTCGATGAACGAATAGCCGTCACGAAGGTTTAACTTCTGGGCGAAGCCGCTATGCAAGCCTTCGCTTGGGTAGAAATCGGCGATTTACGTTCTGTTTGCAAAGCTGTTGAATGTTTACGGTTTCTCGCACAAAAATGTTTGCATAAGGTGCGCAAATTTGATCGCACTATAGATACGAACGGAGGTTAAATGTGTGTTAGGCCATCAACACACAACACATCTCGAACAAAGTAGGTAAAGCCTAAATGGCATTCTGTCTCTCCATGCAATGTTCTTTTTTGCCACTGTTTTTTCAAATTTGTTTTGTTTTTCCTCCGCCAACAAAATTTTTGTTTTGTTTTTATTTTTGGTAATTAACAATGGGTTTTCGGTTATTCAGCTTTTCGTCATTTTTGGTCATTAACAATTGTTTTTGTTCTGTTTGGTTTTGTTAAGAAAGCCATTCGGGTTTGGTTTTGTTTTGCCCTGAGCGGAAACGGAGGACGCAAGCTCATTTCGTTGACCGCTCGCGATGAGGTCATGCGAAACCTTTACGTTGACCTATATGCAAATTTCACGAAGTTCTCGAATCCAACCTCACCGAAGGAGGCGAGGGTTCTATAGTCCCACGCGAATGGGACCGTGGTTCCCAAGTGGGATCGGCTGGTCTACCCGTTTGGCTCCAATTACTACTATATCGACCTGCCAGCGCCCGAAATGCAACCAGACTACCATACGGCGCTGGTGCTCTTCTGGAACGGACTCGTCTCGGCAGTCAACAAAGTGGTGTGCGGTCAGCGTGTTTCTTGCTCTAAGCGGCACTCAAGACAAACTGGCTGGGCTGTCCGGTCTGCAGGGTAATTTCGTTGCCTTGGGCGTTGTGGCCGCGCATTCATTGGTGTCATGGTGCGCCGTACGCGGCGCCGACGCGACGCGTCATTAATGAAGAAGTTGAAGTCGGCCAATCAATCCTATGAAACATTTATACTCTAGAGTGGAATTGGGGCTAAGCTAAGACTTTCTAGTGAATGAAGCTTTTCTAGCTAACTTGCTAGAGATCGGCATTCGGTAGACACAAAAAATTTTTCAGTGGACGGTGGACATTTCGGTGGACACGATGGACGTTCACCAATGTCCACCGGAAAAAAGCGAATAACACTAACCACTAACGCTTGAAGAATTTCCGGCCAACGACGTAAACTGCGGAATGTGAAGTTAGTTTTTTTCTTCACCTTGAAACGAAAACGCATGCTTTGCAGATATACGGCTTCATTGCGAATGTCGGCGGCCTGATGGGCATCTGGGCAGGCATGTCGCTGATCTCCATTTTTGAACTCCTTCTCGTCATCGCCGACTCCTTTCTGAGAGTCCTTAAGATCTGATGGAAACTTCAACGCCGATTTTAATGATTTACCCATAGAACTTTGCATTTCCGCAGTCAGGGGCTTTTCATAAAAGACGTTCGCAAAAAATTTGAACTTTTTGATCCCCTGCCCCTTGTCCGCAAAAAGGTGCCTATCTCCATGTGTTAAAATTAACGTCATGTCCGCTCCCTTGGCAAAAAACCCGACCCCTCCCCCTCCTTCAGGCCGGACGTCTTTTGTGGAAGGCCCCTCGCGTCGCCTTCCTGCGTAGCATTTGAAGTTTCCACTCGCATGAATTTTGACGTATCAATCAACACAAATGAGACCCAGTTTGAGTGTCATCCTTCAAGACTGCTACGTCAGGAATTGTCAACTTCGTTCCATTTCAAAAACGAAATTTGTCTTCCATTTGAGATATCATCTGGATGATTAGCTGTCGCGTTGCTCATTTTTTACACATGACTTAAGCTGATTAGAGTAGAACATGGAAAAATCGACGAGCAAAAGCAGCGGCTTCTCTGTGGAAACGCTGAAAATTCATCGGAAAAAGTTTCAAATTGTTTTACTTGCTCGAAACGTTAAATGCGTCATCTCTATGTATGCGCCTCTTTATGGATGTCATCATTTTGCAAAATGCTCACGTGAGTAAGCAAACGTAATCGGCAACATCACGAGGCCGTGAAAGAGCCCCAGCTCCGCAACCGTGAAGACGGTCGCGAAGAACACTCTAATCATAAACGAGCTAACGAACGCCATTCCAATGGCGCCCAGACACGTCGAGATGCTTGCCTAAACGATTGAATATTCAGTCGACTTGGGCTACCCTCCAACGTTTCGCCAACGCGCAGTCGCGCCATCTTTAGCGCAAACGCGAACGCGTTCAGCACTCATTTCTCAAATCTGAGCGCGGTAAAAGCGAAATAGTTGAACTATGTACTTCATCAGACACACAAATACAGGCGACATAGCGGTGAAGAGACCGGCCGACCATCCACTGCCGTGTCTGGTCGTTAGCATCGCGTGCATTGTCGCCTTCATCGTATTTTCGTCGGTCGCCGCTTTGTGTCGGACAAGCAAACCGCTCGAAACGATTGCCGGAATTCTAAACCCGATCTTTGCTCTGGTTACAATAATCGGTTTTCTCAACTGAATCGACGTGGGCGAATTTGGCTGGAACGGAATGGCCGGCATGGTTCCATTCCTGGTTCTTGCCATCGGCGTCGACGCCATGTTCGTTCTGCTCGCTAACTGGCAAGCGACAAGCTGCAGCTTGGAGCCAGAAGAACGCCTAGCTACAGTATACCAGGACTCGGGATTATCGATTTTTGTCACAAGCTTAACGAACGTCGTTTTGTTCGCCGTCGGTGTCGCCTCGCGCACCTCGAAGGCGGTGTGTTTTAGCGCGTGTGCTTCAGTGACGCTTGGCGTTGAATTTCTTTATCAACTAACGTTCTTTGCCGGTGTTTTCGCAATCGGTGGACGCCAAGAAGCGACGGGGAAGAACAGCTGTTGTCCTTGTTTGCCAGCAAATAGTTCATCGCGTGGATTCTCAAAAAGAGGATCGAAAATGAGAATAATTTCAGTCGCTGTGAGAAGAAGCTAAATTTTTCAACCTCCGCTATGTGGCCAGCATTAGCATCATTGACTTTTCTCTTTTTCGTTTTTTAACCGGTCTCGTGACGTCATACATGTGCCTCCTGAAAGCCCATTTCTCGGGCTTACAGACGTTCGAGACTGGCACCGAAGTGTATCGAGCCGTCGACTTTGCTTACAAGTGGATTTTCAAGCACGAAGTCGTCTCCGTCGTCGTTCGCGCACCGCCAAACTTAAACAACGCGACGAAGGGTCGAATGTTAGGAGCTTTGTGCGCGAACTCGAATCGATTCCGAGCTACTCGATCGGCTCCAATTCGACCGAGCTTTGGATTCGCTCGTTCGAGGATTGGCTCGACGCGTTCACGAATACGAAGGACTTCTACCGTAATCTCAACCAATAGCTAGAACTGACCGCTTCCGGTCTTGGCCTATGATCACTTTGCGCAGGGCTGGTTCCTGGGAAGTTGCCCACGTCATTGATTGCTTAAGCACTATATGGTGAAATATCGATGTTCACCCTGTTCCTCCCAGACAAAAGATGTTTTGAACTAGGGCAGTCTATAAGAAATATCTCATAATCACACCAAGATTGACCATGCAGGAATCTCAAAATCGCTATATTGTCATTACTTTGCTGTCGATGTTACTGCTTATATCGGGTGTTCGGCATGAATCTAGTTCTGCTCTTCATGCAACAATGGGGTCGTCACTATAAGTCAACATTAATAACCATGCAGTCTACACACCACATTCATGCCGAAAACCCGATATATTGGCAGCATCTAAGATATACATTCTGTGTAATGAAAAAACAAACTCTTGGCTAAGGATTATTGGGCGGCTTTACTGTAAAGCAAAAGCTGTTTTTGCTAGTATTTACGCTGCATGAACCATGTTAAAACTTCGGTTTCAGCAGATTTATACATCTGGATATCTCGATAGCAAACTTAGCCTATGCGGAGTTTCCTGTATCATCAATTTTTGGCCTCCACTGTTGTCAGGCTGTAATGCTATCTCTTTACGTGCGAAAAGCTATATTTTACGTGCGTTTTACACAGTCCGTCACAAAACTTCTGTGCTGAGTGTTGCCTGAATGCATTTACAGTGCGCTATGCATGCGGTCCGTACGCTGTGCTATCTGTGTTGCTCGTTTGTTTACATACCTTCGTACGTCGTGCCTCTTAAGTTGAAAAATGAAAAACTGTGGAGAAGAGCAGGGCTTTACCTACACTCGTGTAGCGGACTCCTAAGTGGCCGCAGCTCCAAACAAGCCGTTTCAGAGCAAAGCTGTGTTGCTCGTGAACCGTAGAATAATGTCACTGTGGCGAACAAGGACGGCTTCTCGCCCGTTCGTCGATTGCGCTTCAAATTCAAAGTATTTTGCGAGTGTAAAGCGAAAAAATATTTTTTCCGTTTGTGTTTCGTTTTCCACTTGAGTCGGAAAAAATTCCTTTTCCGATTTTGTCCTTTTCCGGCAGAGACGGAAACTTTTCCGCCTCGGATCGTACGGCAGAAGCGCAGAACTGCACCTGACGTTATGTGCGTTTCGATTTCCGAACCCAGCTGACGTCATTCAAAATCGTGGAGTTCTTTGTTTAATTTTGCCGCATATACTTCGGCTTTGCCCGTTTCCGACGGCGTGTCAAACTAAAATACAAACTCGATTGTCCTTCAGGACTTGTATAATTTTTGCCTCGCCGTTGTACAAAGCCTTACGTTTGAACGCCCGGCGGCTGTGGTTTTGCAGGACAGCTTGGCAAAATATCGTATAAAGCTTCTGTAACTGCGAAAAGGCAAATTAGTCGACTCGTAATTACAGAGCTAGTAAATGTGGTACCGGTCCATTGTTTGCAGTTAGCTACATTGTATATAGTAGCTGTACTTGCTTCTCGTGACTGCGAGTTATCATACCACTTGGTTATGGTCGCACTCGTGTTTTGAAACAACACTTTCGGCATCGCCGAATTAGGTGGAGCCTCATTTCAGAAAAGCTAGCGCTAAGCTGAGCCTCACCGTTCAATTCGCGTCACTTGTTTCTGCATCATTTCTCTATGTTCACTGAGTAGATTCGCGCTATCATGCCTGGCAAACGTGGCGTCGCGGATTGCGCAGCTGCAGCTAAGCGCTTCAAACTCGAGCTGCCAGAAGCTACTGATAGTCTTGACCGACAGCAATCCGTGTCAACTGCAAGCGGCGACGGTTTCTCGTCAAAGTACCACTGCTGGGAGGAGATTTACAAGTTTCTCGACTACGACAGCAGAGTGCGCTGCGAAGCTTCTTGCAAATGGTGAATTATCTCTGTCTTTACCATTTGGTCGTTGAGTGCTCGCGTCAATACGGTAACTTCACAGTGCATACCTCAGGGTGTCCAGGGGTCTCGAAAATCACCAAAGTAAAAAGTGGTCTCCAAAAAGTTTCAAATTAGTCTGAGAAGCGTTACGTTTTTGACTTTGACCAAAAGTCCAGTTTTTTTCAAGGGAAATTTAGAAAAAAGTTAAAAAATTTCCGGCGGTCGCTTTGTTCGCGGCGTTTTTTTTGTTCGATTTTTTGAAATAAAAAAAAATTTCGCTCGCTACGCTCGCGTCATGATCTGTGTGGTTTCACTTACTGATATGACGTCACGTTTGCCCAATCTTTTGGGCACGAGTGGTTGCGGAAAAGGCTTCAAAGTTTATTTTAAAAAACCCTGAACACCTGATACCTGTTTTAGCATCTTGGACTTCTTCTGTAAATTTTGGGCCTTCGAGACGCATTTCAACGTCAACGATATTCGACCGTCGGTTCCTAGCGACTCCGCTTGGTCGGCGGCTGTCGTTGACGTCTGTTCACATATCGGCGATTCTCTGCTCTCGCTGAAATTATCCGCCGATCTTCAGCTCGACCCTGTAGACTTCAATACAATTATTGAAAGATGTACGAATCTTGAGACCATCAGCGCATGTTCGTCAAGTCAGTTGGTCGGCGTTCGCTTCGACGTTCTACGGAAGCTAAGAGAAATTGAGTTTCTCTGCGAAAGCCCCTGGACAGACAACGAGATTTGCGAGCTCGGCAAACTGCCTTTAACCTTGGAGGCTATTACTGGTCTTGAAGTGCAGGGCATCGGACGGAGTAGCTTGATTCTGGATGAATGTTTTCCTCGTTTTTCGATGCT